>CM022300.1:125475757-125516917 GCA_011799875.1 Thinopyrum elongatum
TGTCACGTGCATGTCTCGGCGTCCGTCGTCGCTACCGCGATGACGTCCGCCGAACCGCGTAACCCTAAGATAAAGAAGGTGGCAGTGGTGTTATGTGCTGTCTCGCGGTCAGTGTAGCTACCACAATGATGTCCGCCTCGACCGTGTTACGATACGACAGGGTGGCAGTGGTGTCACGTGCTTGTCTCGGCATCCGTCGTCGCCTACGCGATGACGTCCGCCTCGACTCGCGTTACGCTAAGACAAGGGTGGCAATGGTGTCTTGTGCTCGTCTGGCGTCGTCGTCGCTACCGCGACGTCGTCCGCCTCAACTCACGTAACCATATGATGGCAGGGTGGGCAGTGGTGTCAGGTGTTCGTCTCAGCGTTTATCGTCCCTACCGCAACGACGTCCGCCTCGACTCGCGTGACCCTAAGATAGACAGGGTGACAGTGGTTGTCACGTGCTCGTCTCGGCGTCCGTCATCGCTACCGCGATGTCGTCCGCCTCGACTCGCGTAACCCTAAGATAAGAAATGGTGGCCCTGGTGTCACGTGCTCGTCTCGTCATCCGTCGTTGCTACCGCGACGACGGTCCGCCATGACTCGCTTACGATAAGACAGGGTGGCAGTGGTGTCTCGTGCTCGTCTCGGCGTCCGTCGTCGCACCGCGACGACGTCCACCTCGACTCGCGTAACCTAAGAAGATAGGGTGACAATGGTGTCACGTGCTCGTCTCGGCGTCCGTCGTCGCTACGCGACGACGTCCGCCTTGACTCGCGTAACCCTAAGATAGACAGGGAGGGTAGTGGTGTCACGTGCTGTCTCGGCGTCCATATCGCAACCGCAATGACGTCCGCCTCGACTTGCCTAACCCTAAGATAGACAGGGTGGCAGTGGTTCACGTGCTCTCTCGGCCTCCGTCGTCGCGACCGCGACGACGTCAGCTCGAACTCGTGTAACACTAAGATAGAAAGGGTGACAATGGTGTCACGTGCTCGTCTCGGCGTCCGTCGTCGCTACCACGACGACGTGGCCTCAACTCGCGTTACGAGAAGACAGGGTGGCAGTGGTGTCACATGCTCGTCTCGGCGACCGTCGGCGTACCGCGACAACGTCCGCTTGAATGCGTTACGCTAAGACAGGGTGGCAGTGGTGTTACGTGCTCGTCTTGGCGTTCGGTGTCGCAACCGCGACGACGTCCGCCTCGACTCGCGTGACCCTATGATAGAAAGGGTGGCAGTGTGTTACGTGCTCGTTTCGGCATCCGTCGTCGCTATTGCGACGACGTTCGCCTCGACTCGCATTACCCTAAGATCGACAGGGTGGCAGTGGTGTCACATGCTCGTCTCGGAGTCGGTCGTCGCTACCGCGACGACGTCCGCCTCAACTCGCGTAACCCTAAGATAGACAGGGTGGCAGTGGTGTCACGTGCTCGTCTCGGCGTCTGTCGTCGCTACTGCGATGATGTCAGCCTCGACTCGCATAACCCTAAGATAGACAGGGTGGCAGTGGTGTCACGTGCTTGTCTGCGTCGTGTCGCTACCGCGACGACGTCCACCTGTACTCGCGTAACCCTAAGAAACACAGGGTGACAGTGGTGTCACGTGCTGTCTCGGCATCCATCGTCGCTACCGCGATGACGTCCACCTCGACTCGTTAACCCTAAGATAGACAGGATGGTAGGGGTGACGTGCTCGTCTCGGCGTCGTCGTCGCAACCACAAAGACGTCCGCATCGACTCGCCTAATCCTAAGATAGACAGGGTGGCAGAGGTGTCACGTGCTTGTCTCGGCGTTCGTCGCTACACGCGTAGACGTCCGCCTCGAATAGCAATTACCCTAAGATAGACAGGGTGGCAGTGGTGTCACGTGCCTGTTCGGTGTTCGTCGTCGCTAATACGACGATGTCCGCCTCGAACGTGTGACCCTAAGATAGGAGGGTGGCAGTGGTGTCACGTGCTCGTCTAGGCGTCCGTCGTCGTACCGCGATGAAGTCCGCCTTGATTCGCGTTGCGTAATATGGTGGCAGTGGTTATCACGTGCTCGTCTACGTTCGTCGTCGCTACCGCGACGAGTCCGCCTGACTCGCGTTACGCTAAGATCAGATGGGGTGGCAGTGGTGTTAAGTGCTCGTCTCAGCATCCGACGTCGCTACCGCGACGACGTCCGCCTAGACTCGTGTAACCCAAGATAGACGGGGTGACAGTGGTGTCACGTGCTCGTCTCGGCGTTCGTCGTCGCTACCGCGACGATGTCGCCCTCGACTTGCGTTGCGCCAAGACAGGTTGGCAGTGGTGTCACGTGCTTGTCTTGACGTCATCATGAACGTCGCTCGACTCACATTGCGCTAAGACAGGGTGCAGTGGTGTCATGCTCATCTTGAGTCCGTCATCGCTACCGCGACGACGTCGCTTGACTCCGATTACGATAAGACACGGTGGGAGTGGTGTCACGTGCTCGTCATGGCGTCCGCGTCGCTACCGCGACGACGTCCGCCTCGACTTGCGGTGCGCCAAGACAGGGTGGCAGTGGTGTCACGTGCTTGTCTTGACGTCATCACGCACGTCCGCTCGAATCGCGTTGCGCTAAGACAGGTTGGCAGTGGTGTCATGTGCTCGTCTTGACGTCCGTCATCGCTACCGCGAAGATGTCCGCTTTGACGCATTACGCTAAGACAGGGTGGCAGTGGTTTCACGTGCTTTTCTTGGGTCCGTCATCGCTACCGCGACGACGTCCACTCGACTCGCGTAGCCCTAAGATAGAAAAGGTTGCAGTGGTGGTCACGTGCTCGTCTCAGCGTCGTCGCGCTACCGCGATGACGTCCACTCGACTCGCGTAACCCTAAGATAGACAGGGTGACAGTGCTGTAAGTGCTATCTCGGCGTCCGTCGTGTTAACGCGAAGTCGTCCGCCTCGACTCACGTAACCTAAGATAGACAGGGTGGTAGGGGTGTCACGTGCTGTCTCGGTGTCAGTTGTCGCTACCGCGACGACGTCCGCCATGACTGTTACGTTAAGACAGGGTGGTAGTGGTGTCACGTGCACGTCTCGGCGTCCGTCGTCGCTACGGCCACGACGTCCACCTCGACTCGCGAACCCTAAGATAAGACAGGGTGGCAGTGGTGACACGTGCTCATCTCGGCGTAAGTCGTCGCTACCCAACGACGACGTCCGCCTCGACTCGCGTTATGATAAGACAGGTGGCAGTGGTGTCACGTGCTCGTCTCGGCGTCCGTCGTCGCTACGCGATGACGTCCGCCTGACTCGCGTTACGCTAAGACAGTGTGGCAATGGTGTCACGTGCTTGCGCGGGTCGTCGTCGTACCGCGACGACGTCCTTCTAATAGCGTAACCATTTGATAGGAGGGTGGCAGTGGTTGTAAGTGCTCGTCTTGGCGTCCGTCATCGCTACGCATAACCCTAAGATAACAGGGTGGCAGTGGTGTCACGTGCTCGTCTCAGCGTTCTTCATCGCTACCGCGATGACGTCACCTCGACTCGCGTAACCCTAAGATAGACAAGGGTGATAGTGGTGTCAGGTGCTCATCTCGGCGTCGTCGTCGTTACCGCGAAGACGTCCGCGTGACTCACGTAACCCTAGATAGAGACAGGTGGTCAGTGGTGTCACGTGTGTCTCAGCGTCAGTGTCGCTACTATTACGATGTTCGCCTCGACTCGCGTTACGATAGACAGGGTGGCAGTGGTGTCACGTGCTCGTCTGGCGTCAGTCGTGCTACCGCTGACGTCCGCCTCGACTCGTGTTATGCAAGACAATGTGGCAATGGTGTAATGTGCTCGTCTCGGCGTCCGTCATCGCTTCTGACGATGTCGCCTCGACTGCGTAACCATATGATAGAGCAGGGTGGCAGTGGTGTCACGTGGTCGTCTCGGCGTCCATCGTCGCTACCGCGACGACGTTCGCCTCAACGGTGACCCTAAGATAGACAGGGTGACAGTGGTGTCACGTGCTCGTCTCGGCATCCATCGTCGCTACCACGACGACGTCCGCCACGACTCGCGTTACGATAAGACAGGGTGGCAGTGGTGTCACGTGCTCGTCTCAGCGTCCACCGTCGCTACCGCGACGACGTCCGCCTAGACTCGCGTGACCCTAAGATAGATAGGGTGACAGTGGTGTCACGTGCTCGTCTCGGCGTCCGTCGTCGCTACCACGACGACGTCCGCCTCGACTCGCGTAACCCTAAGATAGATAGGTTGACAGTGGTGTCACGTGCTCGTCTCGGCGTCCGTCGTCGCTACCGCGACGACGTCCGCCTCGACTCGCGTAACCATAAGATAGACATGGTGGCACTCGTGTCACGTGCTCGTCTCGGCATTCGTCGTCGCTACCGCGACGACGTCCGCCACGACTCGCGTTACGATAAGACAGGGTGGCAGTGGTGTCACGTGCCCGTCTCGGTGTCCGTCGTCGCTAACGCGACGAAGCCACACTCGACTCGCGTAACCCTAAGATAGACAGGGTGGCAGTGGTGTTACGTGCTCGTCTCAGCGTCCGTCGTCGCTACCGCGACGACGTCCACCTCGACTCGCGTAACCCTAAGATAGACAGGGTGGCAGTGGTGTCACGTGCTCGTCGGTCGTCGTCGCTACCGCGATGACGTCCGCCTCGACTCGCATAACCTAAGATAGACAAGGTGGCAGTGGTGTCACGTGCTCATCTCGGCTTCCGTCGTCGCACCGCGACGACGTCCACCTCGACTCGCGTAACCCGAAGACACAAGGGTGAAAATGGTGTCACGCGCTTGTCTCGGCGTCCGTCGTCGCTACCGCGATGACGTCCGCCTCGACTCGCGTAACCCTAAGATAGACAGGATGGTAGTGGTGTCACGTGCTCGTCTCGGCGTCCATCGTCGCAACCGCAATGACGTCCGCCTCGACTCGCCTAACCCTAAGATAGACAGGGTGGCAGTGGTGTCACGTGCTCGTCTCGGCCCTCCGTCGTGGCGACCGCGACGATGTCACCTGACTCGTGTAACACTAAGATAGAAAGGGTCAATGGTGTCACGTGCTCGTTCGGCGTCCGTCGTCGCTACCACGACGATGTTCGCCTTGACTCGCGTTACGCTAAGACAGGTGGCAGTGGTGGTACATGCTCGTCTTGGCGTTCATTGTCGCTACGCGACGACGTCTGCCTTGACTCGCGTTACGCTAAGACAGGTGGCACTGGTGTCACGTGCTTCTCAGCGTGCGACGTCTCGCCTCGACTCGCGTGACCATAAGATAGACAGGGTGGCAGTGGTGTGTCACGTGCTCGTTTCGGCATCCGTCGTCGCTATTGCGACGATGTTCGCCTCGACTCGCATTACCCTAATATTGACAGGGTGGCAGAGGTGTCACGTGCTCGTCCGGCGTCGGTCGTCGCTTACCGCGACGACGTCCGCCGCGACTTCGTAACCCTAAGATAGACAGAGTGGAAGTCGTGTACGTGCTCGTTAGGCGTTCGTTTGTCGCTACCGCGATGACGTCCGCCTTGATTCGCGTTGCGCTAATACAGGGTGGCAGTGGTATCAGTGGCTCGTTCTACGTTCGTCGTCGCTACCGCGACGACGTCCGCCTTAACTCGCGTTACGCTAAGATAGACGGGGTGGCAGTGGTGTAAGTGCTCGTCTCAGCGTCCGACGTCGCTTCCGCGACGACGTCCGCTCGACTCGTGTAACCCTAAGATAGACGGGGTGACAGTGGTGTCCGTGCTCGTCTCGGCGTTCATCGTCGCTACGTGACGACGTCCGCCTCGACTTGCGTTGTGCTAAGACAGGGTGGCAGTGGTGTCACGTGCTTGTCTTGATGTCATCACGCACGTCTGCCTCGACTCGCGTTGCGCTAAGACAGGGTGGCAGTGGTGTCATGTGCTCGTCTTGACGTCCGTCATCGCTACGGCGATGACGTCCGCTTTGACTCGCATTACGATAAGACAGGGTGGGAGTGGTGTCACGTGCTCGTCTTGGCGTCCGTCGTCGCTACCGCGACGATGTCCGCCTTGACTTGCGTTGCGCCAAGACAGGTTGGCAGTGGTGTCACGTGCTTGTCTTGACGTCATCACGCACGTCCGCCTCGACTTGCATTGCGCTAAGACAGGGTGGCAGTGGTGTCATGTGCTCGTCTTGACGTCCGTCATCGTACCGCGACGACGTCCGCTTTGACTCGCATTACGCAAAGACAGGGTGGCAGTGGTGTCACGTGCTCTTCTTGGCGGCGTCATCGCTACCGCCACGACGTCCACCTCGACTGCGTAGCCCTAAGATAGACAAGGTGGCAGTGGTGTCACGTGCTCGTCTCAGCATCCTTCGTCGCTACGCGATGACGTCCACCTCGACTTGCGTAACCCTAAGATAGACAGGGTGACAGTGGTGTCACGTGCTCATCGGCGTCCGTCATCGTTACCGCGAAGACGTCCGCCTCGACTACGTAAACCTAAGATAGACAGGGTGGTAGTGGTGTCACGTGCTCGTCTCGGTGTCAGTCGTCGCTACCATTACGATGTTCGCCTCGATCGCGTTACGATAAGACCGGGTGGCAGTGGTGTCAGTGTCGTCTCGGCGTCCGTCGTCGCAACCGCGATGACGTCCGCTCGACTCGCGTTATGATAAGACAGTGTGGCAATGGTGACATGTGCTCGTCTCGGCATCCGTCGTCGCACCGCGACGACGTCCACCTCTACTCGCATAAACATATGATAGGCAGGGTGGCAGTGGTGTCAGTGTCGTTCGGCGTCCATCGTCGCTACCGCGCTGACGTTCGCCTCGACTTGCGTGACCCTAAGATAGACAGGGTGACAGTGGTGTCACGTGCTCGTCTCGGCATCATCGTGCTACCGCGACGACGTCCGCATGAGTCGGTTACGTTAAGACAGGGTGGCAGTGGTGTCACGTGCAACGTCTCGGCGTCCGTCGTCGCTACCGCGACGACGTCGCCTCGACTCGCATAACCCTAAGATAGACAGGGTGGCAGTGGCGACACGTGCTCGTCTCGGGTAAGTTGTCGCTACCACGACGACGTCCGCCTCGACTCGCGTTATGATAAGACAGGGTGGCAGTGGTGTCACGTGCTCGTCTCGGCGTCCGTCGTCGCTACCGCGATGACGTCCGCCTCGACTCGCGTTACGCTAAGACGGGTGGCAATGGTGTCAAGTGCTTGTTCGGTGTCCGTCGTCGCTACCGCGACGACGTTTTTCTAACTAGCGTACCATATGATAGGAGGGTGTCAGTGGTGTCACGTGCTCGTCTCAGCGTCCACCGTCGCTACCGTGATGACATCCGCCTCGACTCGCGTGACCCTAAGATAGACAGGGTGACAGTGGTGTCACGTGGTCGTCTCGGCGTCCGTCCTGCTACCGCGACGACGTCCGCCTGACTCCGTATCCCTAAGATAGACATGGTGGCACTGGTGTCACGTGCTTGTCTGGATCCGTCGTCGCTACCGCGCGAGTCCGCCACGACTCGGTACGATAGACAGGGTGGTAGTGTGTCACGTGCCCGTCTCGGTGTCCGTCGTCGCTACCGCCAGACGTCACACGACTCGCGTAACCCTAAGAAGAAAGGGTGGCAGTGGTGTCACGTGCTCGTCTCAGCGTCCGTCGTCGCTACGCGACGACGTCCACTCGACTCGCGTAACCCTAAGATAGACAGGGTGGCAGTGGTGTCCACGTGCTGCGCCTCGGTGTCCGTCGTCGCTCCGCGATGACGTCGCCTCGACTCGCAAACCTAAGATAGTCAAGGTGGCAGTGGTGTCACGTGCTCGTGTCGGCTTCCGTCGTCGCTACCGCGACGACTCACCTCGACTCGCGTAACCCTAAGAAACAGGGTGACAATGGTGTCACGTGCTTGTCTCGGCGCCGTCGTCGCTACCGCGATGACGTCCGCCTCGACTCGCGTAACCCTAAGATAGACAGGATGGTAGTGGTGTCACGTGCTCGTCTCGGCGTCCATGTCGCAACCGCAATGACGTCCGCCTCGACTCGCCTAACCCTAAGATAGACAGGGTGGTAGTGGTGTTCACGTGCTCGTCTCAGCTCCATCCTCGCGACGCGACGACGTCCACCTCGAACTCGTGTAACACTAAGATAGAAAGGTGTGACAATGGTGTCACGTGCTCGTTCGGCGTCCGTCGTCGTACCACGACGGCGTTCGCCTTGACTCGCGTTACGCTAAGACAGGTGGCAGTGGTGTTACATGCTCGTCTTGGCGTTCATCGTCGCTACCGCAGAAGCGACGTCCGCCTGACTTCGCGTTACGCTAAGACAGGGTGGCACTGGTGTCACGTGCTCGTCTCAGCGTGCGACGTCCGCCTCGACTCGCGTGACCGTAAGATCGACAGGGTGGCAGTGGTGTCACGTGCTAGTCTCGGGTCGGTCTCGAATAGACATGGTGGCACTCGTGTCACGTGCTCGTCTCGGCATTCGTCGTCGCTACCGCGACGACGTCCGCCACGACTCGCGTTACGATAAGACAGGGTGGCAGTGGTGTCACGTGCCCGTCTCGGTGTCCGTCGTCGCTACCGCGACGACGTCCACCTCGACTCGCGTAACCCTAAGATAGACAGGGTGGCAGTGGTGTCACGTGCTCGTCTCAGCGTCCGTCGTCGCTACCGCGACGACGTCCACCTCGACTCGCGTAACCCTAAGATAGACAGGGTGGCAGTGGTGTCACGTGCTCGTCTCGGCGTCCGTCGTCGCTACCGCGATGACGTCCGCCTCGACTCGCATAACCCTAAGATAGACAAGGTGGCAGTGGTGTCACGTGCTCATCTCGGCTTCCGTCGTCGCTACCGCGACGACGTCCACCTCGACTCGCGTAACCCGAAGAAACACAGGGTGAAAATGGTGTCACGCGCTTGTCTCGGCGTCCGTCGTCGCTACCGCGATGACGTCCGCCTCGACTCGCGTAACCCTAAGATAGACAGGATGGTAGTGGTGTCACGTGCTCGTCTCGGCGTCCATCGTCGCAACCGCAATGACGTCCGCCTCGACTCGCCTAACCCTAAGATAGACAGGGTGGCAGTGGTGTCACGTGCTCGTCTCGGCCTCCGTCGTGGCGACCGCGACGATGTCCACCTCGACTCGTGTAACACTAAGATAGAAAGGGTGACAATGGTGTCACGTGCTCGTCTCGGCGTCCGTCGTCGCTACCACGACGATGTTCGCCTTGACTCGCGTTACGCTAAGACAGGGTGGCAGTGGTGTTACATGCTCGTCTTGGCGTTCATTGTCGCTACCGCGACGACGTCTGCCTTGACTCGCGTTACGCTAAGACAGGGTGGCACTGGTGTCACGTGCTCGTCTCAGCGTGCGACGTCCGCCTCGACTCGCGTGACCATAAGATAGACAGGGTGGCAGTGGTGTCACGTGCTCGTTTCGGCATCCGTCGTCGCTATTGCGACGATGTTCGCCTCGACTCGCATTACCCTAATATTGACAGGGTGGCAGAGGTGTCACGTGCTCGTCTCGGCGTCGGTCGTCGCTACCGCGACGACGTCCGCCTCGACTCTCGTAACCCTAAGATAGACAGAGTGGAAGTCGTGTCACGTGCTCGTCTAGGCGTTCGTTGTCGCTACCGCGATGACGTCCGCCTTGATTCGCGTTGCGCTAATACAGGGTGGCAGTGGTATCACGTGCTCGTCTCTACGTTCGTCGTCGCTACCGCGACGACGTCCGCCTTAACTCGCGTTACGCTAAGATAGACGGGGTGGCAGTGGTGTAAAGTGCTCGTCTCAGCGTCCGACGTCGCTTCCGCGACGACGTCCGCCTCGACTCGTGTAACCCTAAGATAGACGGGGTGACAGTGGTGTCCCGTGCTCGTCTCGGCGTTCATCGTCGCTACCGTGACGACGTCCGCCTCGACTTGCGTTGTGCTAAGACAGGGTGGCAGTGGTGTCACGTGCTTGTCTTGATGTCATCACGCACGTCTGCCTCGACTCGCGTTGCGCTAAGACAGGGTGGCAGTGGTGTCATGTGCTCGTCTTGACGTCCGTCATCGCTACGTCATGCGCTTACGCGACGACGTCCACTCGACTCGCGTAGCCCTAAGATAGACAAGGTGGCAGTGGGTGTCACGTTGCTCGTTCAGCATCCTTCGTCGCTACGCGGATGACGTCCACCTCGACTTGCCGTTGCGCCAAAGACAGGTTGGCAGTGGTGTCACGTGCTTGTCTTGACGTCATCACGCACGTCCGCCTCGACTTGCATTGCGCTAAGACAGGGTGGCAGTGGTGTCATGTGCTCGTCTTGACGTCCGTCATCGCTACCGCGACGACGTCCGCTTTGACTCGCATTACGCAAAGACAGGGTGGCAGTGGTGTCACGTGCTCTTCTTGGCGTGCGTCATCGCTACCGCGACGACGTCCACCTCGACTCGCGTAGCCCTAAGATAGACAAGGTGGCAGTGGTGTCACGTGCTCGTCTCAGCATCCTTCGTCGCTACCGCGATGACGTCCACCTCGACTTGCGTAACCCTAAGATAGACAGGGTGACAGTGGTGTCACGTGCTCATCTCGGCGTCCGTCATCGTTACCGCGAAGACGTCCGCCTCGACTCACGTAACCCTAAGATAGACAGGGTGGTAGTGGTGTCACGTGCTCGTCTCGGTGTCAGTCGTCGCTACCATTACGATGTTCGCCTCGACTCGCGTTACGATAAGACAGGGTGGCAGTGGTGTCACGTGCTCGTCTCGGCGTCCGTCGTCGCAACCGCGATGACGTCCGCCTCGACTCGCGTTATGATAAGACAGTGTGGCAATGGTGACATGTGCTCGTCTCGGCATCCGTCGTCGCTACCGCGACGACGTCCACCTCTACTCGCATAACCATATGATAGGCAGGGTGGCAGTGGTGTCACGTGCTCGTCTCGGCGTCCATCGTCGCTACCGCGATGACGTTCGCCTCGACTTGCGTGACCCTAAGATAGACAGGGTGACAGTGGTGTCACGTGCTCGTCTCGGCATCCATCGTCGCTACCGCGACGACGTCCGCCATGAGTCGCGTTACGTTAAGACAGGGTGGCAGTGGTGTCACGTGCACGTCTCGGCGTCCGTCGTCGCTACCGCGACGACGTCCGCCTCGACTCGCATAACCCTAAGATAGACAGGGTGGCAGTGGCGACACGTGCTCGTCTCGGCGTAAGTTGTCGCTACCACGACGACGTCCGCCTCGACTCGCGTTATGATAAGACAGGGTGGCAGTGGTGTCACGTGCTCGTCTCGGCGTCCGTCGTCGCTACCGCGATGACGTCCGCCTCGACTCGCGTTACGCTAAGACAGGGTGGCAATGGTGTCAAGTGCTTGTCTCGGTGTCCGTCGTCGCTACCGCGACGACGTTTTTCTCAACTAGCGTAACCATATGATAGGCAGGGTGTCAGTGGTGTCACGTGCTCGTCTCAGCGTCCACCGTCGCTACCGTGATGACATCCGCCTCGACTCGCGTGACCCTAAGATAGACAGGGTGACAGTGGTGTCACGTGCTCGTCTCGGCGTCCGTCCTCGCTACCGCGACGACGTCCGCCTCGACTCGCGTATCCCTAAGATAGACATGGTGGCACTGGTGTCACGTGCTTGTCTCGGCATCCGTCGTCGCTACCGCGACGACGTCCGCCACGACTCGCGTTACGATAAGACAGGGTGGTAGTGGTGTCACGTGCCCGTCTCGGTGTCCGTCGTCGCTACCACGACGATCCACCTCGACTCGCGTAAACCCTAAAGATAGACAGGGTGGCAGTGGTGTCACGTGCTCGTCTCAGCGTCCGTCGTCGCTACCGCGACGACGTCCACCTCGACTCGCGTAACCCTAAGATAGACAGGGTGGCAGTGGTGTCACGTGCTCGCCTCGGTGTCCGTCGTCGCTACCGCGATGACGTCCGCCTCGACTCGCATAACCCTAAGATAGTCAAGGTGGCAGTGGTGTCACGTGCTCGTGTCGGCTTCCGTCGTCGCTACCGCGACGACGTCCACCTCGACTCGCGTAACCCTAAGAAACACAGGGTGACAATGGTGTCACGTGCTTGTCTCGGCGTCCGTCGTCGCTACCGCGATGACGTCCGCCTCGACTCGCGTAACCCTAAGATAGACAGGATGGTAGTGGTGTCACGTGCTCGTCTCGGCGTCCATCGTCGCAACCGCAATGACGTCCGCCTCGACTCGCCTAACCCTAAGATAGACAGGGTGGTAGTGGTGTCACGTGCTCGTCTCAGCCTCCATCCTCGCGACCGCGACGACGTCCACCTCGACTCGTGTAACACTAAGATAGAAAGGGTGACAATGGTGTCACGTGCTCGTCTCGGCGTCCGTCGTCGCTACCACGACGGCGTTCGCCTTGACTCGCGTTACGCTAAGACAGGGTGGCAGTGGTGTTACATGCTCGTCTTGGCGTTCATCGTCGCTACCGCGACGACGTCCGCCTTGACTCGCGTTACGCTAAGACAGGGTGGCACTGGTGTCACGTGCTCGTCTCAGCGTGCGACGTCCGCCTCGACTCGCGTGACCGTAAGATCGACAGGGTGGCAGTGGTGTCACGTGCTAGTCTCGGCGTCGGTCGTCGCTACCGCGACGACGTCCGCCTCGACTCACGTAACCCTAAGATAGACAGAGTGGAAGTCGTGTCACGTGCTCGTCTAGGCGTTCGTCGTTGCTACCGCGATGACGTCCGCCTTGATTCGCGTTGCGCTAATACAGGGTGGCAGTGGTATCACGTGCGCGTCTCTACGTTCGTCGTCGCTACCGCGACGACGTCTGCCTTGACTCGCGTTACGCTCAGATAGACGGGGTGGCAGTGGTGTCAAGTGCTCGTCTCAGCGTCCGACGTCGCTACCGCGACGATGTCCGCCTCGACTCGTGTAACCCTAAGATAGACGGGGTGACAGTGGTGTCACGTGCTCATCTCGGCATTCGTCGTCGCTACCGCGACGACGTCCACCTCGACTTGCGTTGCGCTAAGACAGGGTGGCAGTGGTGTCACGTGCTTGTCTTGACGCCATCACGCACGTCCGCCTCGACTCGCGTTGCGCTAAGACAGGGTGGCAGTGGTGTCATGTGCTCGTCTTGACGTCCGTCATCGCTACCGCGACGACGTCCGCTTTGACTCGCATTACGATGAGACAGGGTGGGAGTGGTGTCACGTGCTCGTCTTAGCGTCCGTCGTCGTTACCGCAACGACGTCCGCCTCGACTTGCGTTGCGCCAAGACAGGGTGGCAGTGGTGTCACGTGGTTGTCTTGACGTCATCACGCACGTCCGCCTCGACTCGCGTTGCGCTAAGACAGGGTGGCAGTGGTGTCACGTGCTCTTCTTGGCGTCCGTCATCGCTACCGCGATGACGTCCACCTCGACTCGCGTAGCCCTAAGATAGACAAGGTGGCAGTGGTGTCACATGCTCGTCTCAGCGTCCTTCGTCGCTACCGCGACGACGTCCACCTCGACTCGCGTAACCCTAAGATAGACAGGGTGACAGTGGTGTCACGTGCTCATCTCGGCGTCCGTCGTCGTTACCGCGAAGACGTCCTCCTCGACTCACGTAACCCTAAGATAGACAGGGTGGTAGTGCTGTCACGTGCTCGTCTCGGCGCCAGTCGTTGCTACCATTACGACGTCCGCCTCGACTCGCGTTACGATAAGACAGGGTGGCAGTGGTGTCACGTGCTCGTCTCGGCATCCGTCGTCGCTACCGCGATGACGTCCGCCTCGACTCACGTTATGCTAAGACAGTGTGGCAATGGTGTCATGTGCTCGTCTCGGCATCCGTCGTCGCTACCGCGACGACGTCCACCTCTACTCGCGTAACCATATGATAGGCAGGGTGGCAGTGGTGTCACGTGCTCGTCTTGGTGTCCATCATCGCTACCGCGATGACGTTCGCCTCGACTCGCGTGACCCTAAGATAGACAGGGTGACAGTGGTGTCACGTGCTCGTCTCGGCATCCATCGTCGCTACCGCGACGACGTCCGCCATGACTCGCGTTACGTTAAGACAGGGTGGCAGTGGTGTCACGTGCACGTCTCGGCGTCCGTCGTCGCTACCGCGACGACGTCCGCCTCGACTCGCGTAACCCTAAGATAGATAGGGTGACAGTGGTGTCACGTGCTCGTCTCAGCGTCCGTCGTCGCTACCGCGACGATGTCCGCCTCGACTCGCGTAACCCTAAGATAGACAGGGTGTCACTGGTGTCATGTGCTCGTCTCGGCATCCGTCGTCGCTACCGCGACGACGTCCGCCTCGACTCGCGTTACGATAAGACAGGGTGGCAGTGGTGTCACATGCTCGTCTCGGCGTCCGTCGTCGCTACCGCGATGACGTCCACCTCGACTCGCATAACCCTAAGATAGACAGGGTGGCAGTGGTGTCACATGCTCGTCTCGGCGTCCGTCGTCGCTACCGCGATGACGTCCGCCTCGACTCGCATAACCCTAAGATAGACAGGGTGACAGTGGTGTCACACGCTTTTCTCGGCATCCGTTGTTGCTATCGCGACGACGTTCGCCTCGACTCGCATTACCCTAAGATAGACAGGGTGGCAGTGGTGTCACGTAAACGTCTCGGCATCCGTCGTCGCTACCGCGACGATGTTCGCCTCGACTCGCGTAACCGTAATATAGACAGGGTGGCACTGGTGTCACGATCTCGTCTCGGCATCCGTCGTCGCTACCGCGATGACGTCCGCCTCGAGTCATGTTACGATAAGACAGGGTGGCAGTGGTGTCACGTGCTCGTCTCGGCGTCCGTCGTCGCTACCGCGACGACGTCCATCTGGACTCACATAACCCTAAGAAACACAGGGTGACAGTGGTGTCACGTGCTCGTCTTGGCGTCCGCCTCGACTTGCGTTGCGCTAAGACAGGGTGGCAGTGGTGTCACGTGCTTGTCTTGACGTCGTCACGAACATCCGCCTCAACTCGCGTTGCGCTAAGACATGGTGGCAGTGGTGTCATGTGCTCGCCTTGACTCGCATTACGCTAAGACAGGGTGTCTTTGGTGTCACGTGCTCGTCTCGGTGTCCGTCATCGCTACCGCGATGACGTCCACCTCGACTCGCATAACCCTAAGATAGACAGGGTGGCAGTGGTGTCACGTGCTCGTCATAGCATCCTTCGTCGCTACCGTGATGACGTCCACCTTGACTCGCGTAACCGTAAGATAGACAGGGTGACAGTTGTGTCACGTGCTCAACTCGGCGTCCGTCGTCGCTACCACGAAGACGTCCGCCTCGACTCACGTAACCATAAGATAGAAAGGGTGGTAGTGGTGTCACGTGCTCGTCTCGGCGTCAATCGTCGGTACCATGACGATGCCCGCCTCGACTCGCATCACGATAAGACAGGGTGGCAGTGGTGTGACGTGCTCGTCTCGGTGTCCGTCGTCGCTACCGCGATGACGTCCGCATTGACTCGCGTTACGCTAAGACAGTGTGGCAATGGTGTCATGTGCTCGTCTCGGTGTCCGTCGTCGCTACCGCGATGACGTCCGCCTCGACTCGCGTAACCATATGATAGGCAGGGTGGCAGTGGTGTCACGTGCTCGTCTCGACGTCCATCGTCGCTACCGCGACGACGTTCGCCTCGACTCGCGTGACCCTAAGATAGGCAGGGTGGTAGTGGTGTCACGTGCTTGTCTTGGCATCCACTGTCTCTACCGCGACGACGTCCCCCTCGACTCGCGTGACCCTAAGATAGACAGGGTGACAGTGGTGTCACGTGCTCGTCTCGGCGTCCGTCGTCGCTACCGCGACGACGTCCGCCTCGACTCTCGTAACCCTAAGATAGACAGGGTGTCACTGGTGTCATGTGCTCGTCTCGGCATCTGTCGTCGCTACCGCGACGATGTCCGCCTCGACAAGCGTTATGATAAGACAGGGTGGCAGTGGTGTCACATGCTCGTCTCGGCGTCCGTCGTCGCTACCGCGACGATGTCCGCCTTGACTCGCGTAACCCTAAGATAGACAGGGTGGCAGTGGTGTCACATGCTCATCTCGGCGTCCGTCGTCGCTACCGCGACGACGTCCGCCTCGACTCGCATAACCCAAAGATAGACAGGGTGGCAGTGGTGTCACGTGCTCGTCTCGGCGTCCGTCGTCGCTACCGCGACAACGTCCACCTGGACTCGCGTAACCCTAAGAAACACAGGGTGACAGTGGTGTCACGTGCTCGTCTCGGCGTCCGTTGTCGCTACAGCGAGGATGTCCGCCTCGACTCGCGTAACCCTAAGATAGACAGGATGGTAGTTGTGTCATGTGCTCGTCTCGGCGTCCGTCGTCGCAACCGCAACGACATCCGCTTCGACTCACCTAATCCTAAGATAGACAGTGTGGCAGTGGTGTCACGTGCTCGTCTCGGCCTCCGTCGTCGGTACCGAGATGACGTCCGCCTCGACTCACGTAACACTAAGATAGAAAGGGTGACAGTGGTGTCACGTGCTCGTCTCGGTGTCTGTCGTCGCTACCACGACGACGTCCGCCTCGACTCGCGTTACGATAAGACAGGGTGGCAGTGGTGTCACGTGCTTGTCTCGGCGTCCGTCTTGACTCGCATTACACTAAGACAGGGTGGCAGTGGTGTCACGTGCTCGTCTTGGCGTTCGTCGTTGCTACCGCGACAACGTCCGCCTTGACTCGCGTTACGCTAAGACAGGGTGGCAGTGGTGTCACGTGCTCATCTCGGCATTCGTCGTCGCTACCACGACAACGTCTGCCTCGACTCGCATAACCCTAAGATAGACAGGGTGGCAGTGGTGTCACGTGCTCGTCTCGGCGTTCGTCGTCGCTACCATGACGACATCCGCCTCGACTCGCGTGACCTTAAGATAGACAGGGTGGCAGTGGTGTCATGTGCTTGTCTCTGTGTCCGTCGTTGCTACCGCGATGATGTTCGCCTCGACTCGCGTATCCCTAAGATAGACAGGGTGGCACTGGTGTCACGGGCTCGTCACGGCGTCCGTCGTCGCTACCGCGACGACGTCCGCCTCGACTTGCATTACGATAAGACAGGGTGGCAGTGGTGTCACGTGCTCGTCTCGGCGTCCGTAGTCGCTACCGCGACGACGTCCGCCTCGACTCGCGTTACGCTAAGACAGGGTGGTAGTGGTGTCATGTGCTCGTCTCGGCGTCCATTGTCGCTACCGCGATGACGTCCGCCTCGACTCGCGTGAACCTAAGATAGACAGGGTTACTGTGGTGTCACGTGCTCGTCTCGGCGTCCGTCGTCGCTACCGCGTCGACGTCCGCCTCGACTCGCGTAACCCTAAGATAGACAGGGTTTCACTGGTGTCATGTGCTCGTCTCGGCATCCGTCGTCGCTAACGCGACGACGTCCGCCTCGACAAGCGTTATGATAAGACAGGGTGGCAGTGGTGTCACGTGCTCGTCTCGGCGTCCGTCGTCGCTACCGCGACGACGTCCGCCTCGACTCGCGTAACCCTAAGATAGACAGGGTGGCAGTGGGGTCACGTGCTTGTCTCGGCGTCCGTCGTCGCTACCGCGACGACGTCCGCCTCGACTCGCATAACCCTAAGATAAACAGGGTGCAGTGGTGTCACGTGCTCGTCTCGGCCTCCGTCGTCGCTACCGCGACGACGTCCACCTGGACTCGCGTAACCCTAAGAAACACAGGGTGACAGTGGTGTCACGTGCTCGTCTCGGCGTCCGTCGTCGCAACCGCAACGACGTCCGCTTCGACTCACCTAATCCTAAGATAGACAGGGTGGCAGTGGTGTCACGTGCTCGTCTCAGCCTCCGTCGTCGCTACCGAGACGACGTCCGCCTCGACTCGCGTAACCCTAAGATAGACATGGTGGCACTGGTGTCACGTGCTTGTCTCGGCATCCGTCGTCGCTACCGCGACGACGTCCGCCACGACTCGCGTTACGATAAGACAGGGTGGCAGTGGTGTCACGTGCCCGTCTCGGTGTCCGTCGTCGGTACCGCGACGACGTCCACCTCGACTCGCGTAACCCTAAGATAGACAGGGTGGCAGTGGTGTCACGTGCTGGTCTCAGCGTCCGTCGTCGCTACCGCGACGACGTCCACCTCGACTCGCGTAACCCTAAGAAACACAGGGTGACAATGGTGTCACGTGCTTGTCTCGGCGTCCGTCGTCGCTATCGCGATGACGTCCGCCTCGACTCGCGTAACCCTAAGATAGACAGGATGGTAGTGGTGTCACGTGCTCGTCTCGGCGTCCATCGTCGCAACCGCAATGACGTCCGCCTCGACTCGCCTAACCCTAAGATAGACAGGGTGGCAGTGGTGTCACGTGCTCGTCTCGGCCTCCATCCTCGCGACCGCGACGACGTCCACCTCGACTCGTGTAACACTAAGATAGAAAGGGTGACAATGGTGTCACGTGCTCGTCTCGGCGTCCGTCGTCGCTACCACGACGACGTTCGCCTTGACTCGCGTTACGCTAAGAAAGGGTGGCAGTGGTGTTACATGCTCGTCTTGGCGTTCATCGTCGCTACCGCGACGACGTCCGCCTTGACTCGCGTTACGCTAAGACAGGGTGGCACTGGTGTCACGTGCTCGTCTCAGCGTGCGACGTCCGCCTCGACTCGCGTGACCGTAAGATAGACAGGGTGGCAGTGGTGTCACGTGCTCGTTTCGGCATACGTCGTCGCTATTGCGACGACGTTCGCCTCGACTCGCATTACCCGAAGATCGACAGGGTGGCAGTGGTGTCACGTGCTAGTCTCGGCGTCGGTCGTCGCTACCGCGACGACGTCCGCCTCGACTCACGTAACCCTAAGATAGACAGAGTGGAAGTCGTGTCACGTGCTCATCTAGGCGTTCGTCGTTGCTACCGCGATGACGTCCGCCTTGATTCGCGTTGCGCTAATACAGGGTGGCAGTGGTATCACGTGCGCGTCTCTACGTTCGTCGTCGCTACCGCGACGACGTCTGCCTTGACTCGCGTTACGCTAAGATAGACGGGGTGGCAGTGGTGTCAAGTGCTCGTCTTAGCGTCCGACGTCGCTACCGCGACGATGTCCGCCTCGACTCGTGTAACCCTAAGATAGACGGGGTGACAGTGGTGTCACGTGCTCGTCTCGGCATTCGTCGTCGCTACCGCGACGACGTCCGCCTCGACTTGCGTTGCGCTAAGACAGGTTGGCAGTGGTGTCACGTGCTTGTCTTGACGCCATCACGCACGTCCGCCTACTCGCGTGCGCTACTAATACAGGGGGTTGGCAGTGGTTGTCATGTGTAGTCTTGACGTCTGTCATCGCTACAGCGACGACGTCCCTTGACTCGAGACAGGGTGGGAGTGGTGTCACGTGCTCGTCTTGGCGTCCGTCGTCGTTACCGCGACGACGTCCGCCTCGACTTGCGTTGCGCCAAGACAGGGTGGCAGTGGTGTCACGTGCTTGTCTTGACGTCATCACGCACGTCCGCCTCGACTCGCGTTGCGCTAAGACAGGGTGGCAGTGGTGTCACGTGCTCTTCTTGGCGTCCGTCATCGCTACCGTGATGACGTCCACCTCGACTCGCGTAGCCCTAAGATATACAAGGTGGCAGTGGTGTCACGTGCTCGTCTCAGCGTCCTTCGTCGCTACCGCGATGACGTCCACCTCGACTCGCGTAACCCTAAGATAGACAGGGTGACAGTGGTGTCACGTGCTCATCTCGGCGTCCGTCGTCGTTACCGCGAAGACGTCCGCCTCGACTCACGTAACCCTAAGATAGACAGGGTGGTAGTGGTGTCACGTGCTCGTCTCGGCGTCAGTCGTTGCTACCATTACGACGTCCGCCTCGACTCGCGTTACGATAAGACAGGGTGGCAGTGGTGTCACGTGCTCGTCTCGGCGTCCGTCGTCGCTACCGCGATGACGTCCGCCTCGACTCGCGTTATGCTAAGACAGTGTGGCAATGGTGTCATGTGCTCGTCTCGGCATCCGTCGTCGCTACCGCGACGACGTCCACCTCTACTCGCGTAACCATATGATAGGCAGGGTGGCAGTGGTGTCACGTGCTCGTCTCGGTGTCCATCATCGCTACCGCGATGACGTTCGCATCGACTCGCGTGACCCTAAGATAGACAGGGTGACAGTGGTGTCACGTGCTCGTCTCGGCATCCATCGTCGCTACCGCGACGACGTCCGCCATGACTCGTGTTACGTTAAGACAGGGTGGCAGTGGTGTCACGTGCACGTCTCGGCGTCCGTCGTCGCTACCGCGACGACGTCCGCCTCGACTCGCGTAACCCTAAGATAGATAGGGTGACAGTGGTGTCACGTGCTCGTCTCAGCGTCCGTCGTCGCTACCGCGATGACGTCCGCCTCGACTCGCGTAACCCTAAGATAGATAGGGTGACAGTGGTGTCACGTGCTCGTCTCAGCGTCCGTCGTCGCTACCGCGACGACGTCCGCCTCGACTCGCGTAACCCTAAGATAGACAGGGTCTCACTGGTGTCATGTGCTCGTCTCGGCATCCGTCGTCGCTACCGCGACAACTTCCGCCTCGACTCGCGTTACGATAAGACAGGGTGGCAGTGGTGTCACATGCTCGTCTCGGCGTCCGTCGTCGCTACCGCGATGACGTCCGCCTCGACTCGCATAACCCTAAGATAGACAGGGTGGCAGTGGTGTCACGTGCTTGTCTCCGCGTCCGTCGTCGCTACCGCGACGACGTCCATCTGGACTCACATAACCCTAAGAAACACAGGGTGACAGTGGTGTCACGTGCTCGTCTCAGCGTCCATCGTCGCTACCGTAACGCCGTCCGCTTCGACTCTCCTAATCCTAAGATAGACAGGATGGTAGTGGTGTCACGTGCTCGTCTCGGCGTCCGTCGTCGCAACCGTAACGACGTCCGCTTCGACTCGCCTAATCCTAAGATAGACAGGGTGGCAGTGGTGTCACGTGCTCGTCTCGGCCTCCGTCGTCGCTACCGCGACGACGTCCGGCTCGACTCGCATAACACTAAGATAGAAAGGGTGACAGTGGTGTCACGTGCTCGTCTCGACTTCCGTCGTCGCTACCACGACGACGTCCGCCTCGACTCGCGTTACGATAAGACATGGTGGAAGTGGTGTGACGTGCTCGTCTCGGCGTCCGCCTTGACTCGCGTTACGCTAAGACAGGGTGGCAGTGGTGTCACGTGCTCGTCTTGGCGTTCGTCGTCGCTACCGCGACGACGTTTGCCTTGACTCGCGTTACGCTAAGACAGGGTGGCAGTGGTGTCACGTGCTCGTCTCGGCGTTCGTCGTCGCTACCGCGATGACGTCCGCCTCGACTAGCGTTACCCTAAGATAGACAGGGTGGCAGTGGTGTCACGTGCTCGTTTCGGCGTTCGTCGTCGCTACTGCGACGACGTCCGCCTCGACTCGCGTGACCCTAAGATAGAGAGGGTGGCAGTGGTGTCACGTGCTCGTCTCGGCGTCCGTCGTTGCTACCACAACGACGTCCGCCTCGACTCGCATAACACTAAGATAGACAGGGTGACATTGCTGTCACGTGCTCGTCTTAGCGTCTGTCGTCGCTACCGCGACGACGTCCGCCTCGACTTGCGTTACGATAAGACAGGGTGGCAGTGGTGTCACGTGCTCGTCTATGCGTCCATCGTCGCTACCGCGACGATGTCCGCCTTGGTTCGCGTTGTGCTAATACAGGGTGGCAGTGGTGTCACGTGCTCGTCTTGGCGTCCGACGTCCGCCTTGACTCGCGTTACGCTAAGATAGACGGGGTGGCAGTGGTGTCAAGTGCTCGTCTCAGCGTCCGATGTCACTACCGCGACGACGTCCGCCTCGACTGGCGTAACCCTAAGATAAAAGGGGTGACAGTGGTGTCACATGCTCGTCTCGGCGTTCGTCGTCACTACCGCGACGACGTCCGTCTCGACTCGTGTTACGATAAGACAAGGTGGCATTGGTGTCACGTGCTCGTCTTGGCGTCCGTCGTCGGTACCGCGATGACGTCCGCCTCGACTTGCGTTGCGCTAAGACAGGGTGGCAGTGGTGTCACGTGCTTGTCTTGACGTCGTCACGAACATCCGCCTCAACTCGCGTTGCGCTAAGACATGGTGGCAGTGGTGTCATGTGCTCGCCTTGACTCGGATTACGCTAAGACAGGGTGTCTTTGGTGTCACGTGCTCGTCTCGGTGTCCGTCATCGCTACCGCGATGACGTCCACCTCGACTCGCATAACCCTAAGATAGACAGGGTGGCAGTGGTGTCACGTGCTCGTCATAGCATCCTTCGTCGCTACCGTGATGACGTCCACCTTGACTCGCGTAACCGTAAGATAGACCCTAAGATAGCAGAGTTTCACTAGTGTCATTGCTCGTCTCGGCATCAGTCGTCGCTACCCCGTCCACGACCTCACCCATTCCCTACGATCCGCCTCGGACAAGCGTTATGATTAAGATAGTGTGTTCAGTGGTGTCCACGTGTCATCATCGGCGTCCGTCGTCGTACCTCTTAAGAACCGTCGCCTAACCTCGTTACTCCCTCGATCGGCAACCCTAAGGATAGACAGGGTGGCATGTGGGGTCACGTGCTCGTCTGGCGTCCGTCGTCGCTTCACCCGATCACCCACCCGCCCCACCAACCGTCTCGCAACTTCGTCTACTCGCATAACCCTAAGATAAACAGGGTGCAGTGGTGTCAGTGTCTACTCTGGCCTCCGTCGTCGCTCCGCGACGACGGCCATGGACTCGCGTAACACTAAGAAACACAGAGTGGTGAAAGTCGGTGTACGTGCTTCATCTCGGTCCGTCGGTGCACCGCAGCGACGTCCGCCTCGACTAGCATTAACCTAAGATAGACAGGGATGGTAGTGGTGTCACGTGCTCGTCTCGGCGGTCCGTAGTCGCAACCGAACGACGTCCGCTTCGACTCACTATCCTAAGATAGACAGGGGGTGGCAGTGGTTGGTGTCAAGTGCTCGTCTCAGCCTCTGTCGTCGCTACCGAGACGACGTCCGCATCGACTCGCGTAACACTAAGATAGAAAGGGGTGATAGTGGTGTGTCACATGTCGTCTCGGCATCGTCGTCGCTACCACGACGAATGTCGCCTCGACTCGCATTTAACGATCAGCAAGGGTGGTAGTGGTGTCACGTGCTTCGTTCTCGGCGTCCGCCTGACTCCGTTTTACGCTAGACAGGGTGGCAGTGGGGGTGTCGCGTCCGTCCTGGCGTTCGTCGTCGTTGCTACCGAACGAAGGACGTCCGCCTTGCTCTCGTGTACGCAAGACAGGGTGGCATGGTGTATGTTGCTGTCGTCGGCGGTTGTCATCGCTTACCATGACGACATCCGCCTCGACTCGCATAATCCTAAGATAGACAGGGGGGGCAGTGGAGTCACGTGCTTGTATCGGCGTTTCATCGTCGCTACCATGACGACGTCCGCCTCGACTCGCTGGACCCTAAGATAGACAGGTGACGTGGTGCACTGCTCGTTCGGCGTCCGCGTCGTGGTAGACAGGGTGACAGTGGTGTGCGTGCTAGTCTCAGCGTCCGTTCATCGTACCGCGACGACGTCCGCCTCGACTCGCGTAACCGAGATAGACAGGTGGCATTGGTGTCACGTGCTTGTCTGATCCGTCGTCGACTACCGCGTATGACGTCCGCCTCGACATCCGGTACGAAAAAGCAGGGTGGCAGTGGTGTCACGTGTGTTCGGCGTTCGTGGTCGCTACCGCGAACGACGTCCGCCTCGACTCGCGCTGTAAACCTGATGAATAGACAGTGGTGGTAGTGGTGTCACGTGCTCGTCTCGGCAGTCGTCCTTGACTGCGTTTTACGCAGAGACAGGGTGCAGTGTGTCACGTGCTAGTCTGCGTCGTCGTCGCTACCGCGACAGACGTCCACGTTTGACTCGCGTTACGCTAAGACAGGGTGGCAGTGGTGTCATGTGCTCGCGTCGGCGTTCGTCATCGCTACCGACGACGTCGCCTCGACTCGCATACCTAAGATAGACAGGGTGGCAGAGTGTGTCACGTGCTAGTCTTGGTGTTTCATCGTAGCTACCTGGCGGAAGTTGCATCGACTCGCGTGACCCTAAATAGGACAGGGTGACAGTGGTGTCACGTGCTCGTCTCGGCGACCGTCGTCGTGGTAGCCATGGTGACAGTGGTGTCACGTGATAGTCTCGCGCGTCCGTGATCGCTGACCGCGACGACGTCACCTCGACTCACGTAACCAAGATGACAGGGTGGCATTGGTGTCACGTGCTTGTCTCGGCATCCGTCGTCGCTACCGCGAGGTAACGTCCGCCTCGGCTGCGTTTACGAGAAAAGGCAGGGTGGCAGTGGTGTCACCACGTGTTGTCCGGCGTTCATGGCGCTACCGTGACGGATGTCTCCTCGACTCGCGTGACCCTAAGATAGCACAGGGTGACAGTGGTGTCACGTGCTCGTCTCGGCGTCCGTCGTCGTGGTGGTAGACAGGGTGACAGTGGTGTCCGTGTAGTCTTCACGCGTCCGTCATCGCTTCCGCGACGACGTCCGCTCGACTCGACGTAACCGATAAGATAGACAGGGTGGCATTGTGTGTCATGTTGCCTTGTCTCGGCATCCGTCGTCGCTTACCGCGCGAGACGTCCGCCTCGACTCGCGTTACGAAAAAGGCAGCTTTGGACAGTGGTGTCACGTGCTTGTCTCGGCGTTCGTGTCGCTACCGCGACGACGTCCGCCTCGACTGCGTAACCTATGATAGACAGGTGGGGGTCAGGGTGTCACGTGCTCGTTTCGGCATCCGTCGTCGCTATCGCGACGATGTTGTGCCTCGACTCGCATTACCCTAAGATAGACAGGGTGGCAGTGGTGTCACGTTCTCGTAACGGTGGCGCTCCGTCGTCGCACTACGGACGATGTCCGCCTCGTCTCACGGACCCTAGATAGACAGGGTGGGCACTGGTATCACGTGCTCGTCTCGCATCCGTCGTCGCATACCGCGACGAGTCCACCTCGACTCACGTACCCTAAGAAACATAGGGTGACAGTGGTTTTTGTGTCACGTGCTCGTCTCGGGTTCGTCCGTTCGTTGCTTACCACGTGACGTCCGCCTCGACTCGCGTAAACCTACGATAGACGGATGGTAGTGGTTGTCCGTGCTCGTCTCGTGCATACGTCGTCACAACCGCACGACGTCTGCTTCGACCCGCCTAACCCTTAAGATAGACAGGGGGGACAGTGGGGTCACTGTGACTCGCCTCGCGCTCCGTCGTCGTACCGAGACGACGTCCGCCTCGACTCGCGAAACACTAAGATAGAAAGGGTGATAGTGGTTATAACGTGCGGTCTCGGCCGGTGTCGTCGCTACCACGACAACGTCCGCCTCGACTCGCGTACGATAAGACAGGGTGGTGGGGTAGGTAGTGGTTTCTGTTCACGTGCTCGTGCTGCGGCGTCCGCCTTGACTCTGCGTTACGCTAAGACAGGAGGTGTCAGTGGGTCACGTGCTCGTCAGCGTTCGTCGTCGCTACCGCGACGACATCCGCTGACTCGCGTTACGCTAAACAGGGTGCAGTGGTGTCTGTGCTATCTCGGCGTTCGTCATCGCTACCACGACGACGTCCGCCCGACTCGCATAAACCTAAGATAGACAGGGTGGCAGTTGGTGTCACGTGCTAGTCTTGGCTGTTCATCGTCGCTACCATGACGAAGTCTGCTCGACTCGCGTGACCCTAAGATAGACGGGTGACATGGTGTCACGTGCTCGCTCGGCGTCCGTCGTGTGGGTAGCCAGGGTGCAGTGTGTCACGTGCTAGTTCGGCGTCCGTCTCGCTAACGCGACGACGTCCACCTCGACTTCACGTAACCATAAGATAGACAGGGCGGATTGGTGTCACGTGCTGTCTCGGCTCCGTCGTCGCTACCGCGATAACAGTCCGCCGTCGAGTCCGTTACGAAAAGGCAGGGTGGCAGTGGTGTCACTGCTTTTCTCGGCGTTCCTGGTCGCGCTACCGTGACGACGTCCGCCTGATTCGCGTAACCCAAAGATAGACAGGGTGGTAGTGGTGTCACGTAAGTTTCGGCATCCGTCGTCACTATCGCTACGACTTTTCCTCGACTCGCATTACCCTAGATAGACAGGGTGGCAGTGGTGTCACGTGCTCATACGGTGTCATAGCGCTACCGCGCGACGATGTCCCCTCGTCTCACGTAACCCTAAGATAGAATAGGTGAGCACAGGTTCACGTGCTCGTCTCGGCATCCGTACGTCGCTACCGCGACGACGTCCACCCGACTCGACACCCTAAGAAAACATATGGTGACAGTCGGGTGTCCGTGCTCGTCTCGGCGTCCGTAGTCGCGAACCCGCAACGACTCCGCTTCGACTCGCTACCAAGATGGACGAGAGTGGTGGCAGGGTTGTCACGATGCTCTGTCTCGAGCGTCCGCGTCGCTTACCGGAGATGACGTCCGCCCTCGACTCAGCGTACAATAAGATAGAGGTGACCAGTGGTCGTCACGTGTTCGTCTTCGGTGTCGTCGGTCGCTACCGCGACGACGTCCTGCCTCGAATAGCGTACGATATAAGCAGGGTTGGCTAGTGGTTGCACGTGTTGTTCGGCGTCCTCCTGACTCGGCAAGTTACGCAAGACAGGGTGGCAAGGGTGTCACGGTGGCTCGTCTCAGTTCGTCGTGCTACGCGACGAAGTCCACCTTGACTCGCGTTACGCTTAAGACAGGGGTGGGCAGTGGTGTCATGTGCTCAAGTCTCGGAACTTCGTCTCGCTACCACGACAAGTCGCCCGACTCGCATACCCTAAGATAGACAGGGTGGCATGTAGTGGTTTTGTCACGTGCTCAGTCCTCTGGGGTTCGTCGTCAGACTACCAGGCGACAGTCCTGCTCGACTCGCGTGACCCTAGATGAGACAGGTCGGTGGACAGTGTGGTGTCAGTGCTGCCTGTGTCTCGTGCGACCCGAGTCGCTCGCTCGCAGATAGCCAGGTGGTGCCATGGTGTCAACGGCTCAGTTCATCGGCGTCTCGCGCTACCGCGACGAGTCCCCTCGACTTGCACTACATAAGATAGACAGGGTTGGCAGTGGGTCACGTGCTAGTTCTCGGGCATAGTAGTCAGCTACCGCGGGTACGTCCGCCTCGACTCGCGTTAGCTAAAGCAGGGTGTGTTCGTGGGTGTCATGTGCTGTCTCGGCGTCCCATTGTCGCTTACCGCGATGAGTCCTGCCTCGACTCGCGTGACCCTAACGATAGACACGGGTGACTGTTGGTTTGGTAGACTTGCTGTATCGGCAGTCCGTTCGTGCGTGGGGCGTAACAAGCCGTCGCTATCCGCGTCCGAATCGCTCGCGACGAGTGCTAACGACTCGCGTAACCGTAAGATAGGACAGGGTTGTTCATGGTTCGCTGCGTGCTCGCATGCGTCGCTCGCTCGCTTCGAAAAGCGGGTGGCAGGTCCGGGTCGTTCGGCTTTAACGCGACGACGTCCGCCTCGACAAGGCGTAACCCTAGATAGACGGGGACGGGTGGTAGTGGGTTGTCACGATGCCGTTTCGGCGTCCGATCGTCGCTCTACCGACGACGACTGTTGCCTGACTCGGCGTAACCCTAAGATAGCGGGTGGCAGTGGGGTCACGGGCTTGTCTACGGTGGTCCGTCGTCGGGCTACACGCGACGGACGTCCGCCTCGTTCGCAGTAACCATAAGATAAACAGGGTTGCATGTGTCACGTGCTGTCTGGCCGTCCGTCGGTCGCTACCGCGACGAACGTCCACCTCGACTCGACGTAACCATAAGAAACCAAGGGTGACAGTCGGGTTACGTGCTCGTCTCGGCGTCCGTCATGCTAACACGATGACGTCCGCCTCGACTCGCGTAACCCTACATAGAAGGATGGTGGTGTCACGTGCTTGTCTCGGCGTTCGTGGTCGCTACCGCGACGACGTCCGCCTCGACTCGCGTAACCCTATGATAGACAGGGTGGTAGTGGTGTCACGTGCTCGTTTCGGCATCCGTCGTCGCTATCGCGACGATGTTTGCCTCGACTCGCATTACCCTAAGATAGACAGGGTGGCAGTGGTGTCACGTTCTCGTAACGGTGTCCGTCGTCGCTACTACGACGATGTCCGCCTCGTCTCACGTAACCCTAAGATAGACAGGGTGGCACTGGTATCACGTGCTCGTCTCGGCTGGGTGGACATTGGTTGTCCGTGCTCGTCTCGGCTTCATCGCGCTCCGTGACGACGTCCGCCTCGACTCGTTGAGTGTGCTAAGACAAGTGTGGCAGTGGGTCACATGTGTCTTGATTCATCACCACGTCCTGCCTCGACTCGCGTGTGCGCTAAGACAGGTGGCAGTGTGTCAGGTGCTCGTTTGACCTCACGTCATCGCTTACGGCTGGACGTCCGCTTTGACTCCACCTTACGATAAGACAGGGTGGGAGTGGGGTTTTTTTTGGTTGTCACGTTGCTCGTCTTGGCGTCCGTCGGTCCGCTATAACGCCGCGAGATGTCCGCCTTGACTGTGCGTGTGCGCCCAAGACAGGTGGGCAGTCGGGGATCACGTGCGTTCTTGACGTCATCACGCCACGTCCGCCTCGGACTTGCATTGCGCTAAGAAAGACAGGGGTGGCAGTTGGTGTCATGTGCTCGTCTTGACGTCGCTTCATCGCTACCCGACGACGTCCGCTTTGACTCGCATTACGGCCAAAGACCAGGCTGTGGCAGTGAGGTGTCACCTCTGCTCTTTGGCCGGCTATCGCTAACCCCATCCCGCCAACCGCGGACGACGGTCCACCTCGATCGCGTGTAGCCCTAAGATAAGACAAGTATGGTGCAGGTTGTCACGTTGCTCGGGTCTCAGCATCCTTCGTCGCTCCGCGATGACGTCCACCTACGCTTGCGTAACCCGAAATAGACAGGGTGACAGTGGTTGGTCACGTGTCATCTCGGCGTCCTTTCTTACCCGCGAAGCGTCCGCCCTGACTACACGATACCCGAAGATAGACAGGGGTGGTAGTGGTGTCACGTGCTCGTCATCGTGGTTCAGTCGTCTGCTGACCATGACGATGTTCCCTCGACTGCGTTACGATAAGCAGGTGGCAGAGTGGTGTCACGTGCTGTTCGGCGTATCGTCGTCGCAACGCCGTGCGTCCGCCTCGACTCGCGTTATGATAAGACGTGTGGGCAATGGTGACTTGCTCGTCTCGGCATCCGTCGTCGCTACCGCGACGACGTCCACCTACCGCAAACCAATGAGGGCAGGGTGGAGTGGTGTCACGTTGCTCGTCTCGGCGTCCATCGTCGCTACCGCGATGCGTTCGCCTCGACTTGCGTGACCCTAAGATAGGACAGGTGACGTGGGTGTCACGTGCTCGTCTCGGCATCCATCGTCGCTACCGCGACGACGTCTCGCCATGAGTCGGTTACGTTAAGGACAGGGTGGCAGTGGTGTCACGTGCACGTCTCGGCGTCCGGTCGCGCTACCGTCGACGACGTCCGCCTGACTCGCATAACCCAGATAGACAGGGTGGCGAGTGGGCCGAAGTTGGCAGTGGCGATCACGTCTGTCATCGGCGTAAGTTGTCGCTACCAACGGACGTCGCCTCGACTCGCGTTATGAGAAGACAGGGTGGCGTGAGTGTGTCACGTGCTCGTCTCGGCGTCCGTCGTCGCTAGCCGCGATGACGCGCCTCGACTCCGCTACGCTAAGACAGGGTGGCAAGGTGTCAAGTGCTTGTCTCGGTAGTCGTCGTCGCTCCGCGACGACGTTCTTTCAACTAGCGTGAACCATATGATAGGCAGGGTGACAGTGGTGTCACGTGCCTCGTCTCAGCGGTCCAGTCCGTCGCTACCGTGATGACATCCGCCTCGACTCGCGTGACCTAAGATAACAGGGTGACAGTGGTGTCACGTGCTCTTGTCTCGGCGTAGTCCTCGCTACCGCGACGACGTCCGCCTCGACTCGCGTATCCTAATAACATGGTGGCGCTGGTGTCACGTGCTTGTTCGGCATCTCGTCGGCTACCGCTGACGACGTCCGCCACGACTAGCGGTAACAGAAAGACAGGGTGTAGTGGTGTCACGTGCCCGTCTCGGTGTCCGTCGTCGTACCGCGAGACGTCCACTCGACTAGCGTAACCCTAAGATAGACAGGGTGGCAGTGGTGTCACCGTGCTCGTCTAAGCGTCCGTCCGCTACCGCGACGACTGTCCACCTCGACTCGCGTACCCTTAAGATAGACAGGGGTGGCAGTGGTGTTCACACGTGCTCGCCTCGGGGTCCGTCGTCACAGCTACCCCGGATGACGTCCGCCTCGACTCGCATAACCTAAGATAGTTAAATTAGGTCGGCTAGTGGTGTCACGCGCTCGTGTCGGCTTTCGCGTCGCTACCCGGACGACGTCCACCTGACGCGCGAACCCTAGATAACACATAGGGTGCAATGGTGTCAAGCTTCTCGGCGTTCAGTCGTCGCTTACCGCGATGACGTCCCCTCGACTCGCGTAACCCTAAGATAGACAGAGATGGTAGTGGTGTCACGTGCTCGTCTCGGTCGCCCATCGTCGCCCAAAAGCAATGACAGCCGACTGACTCGCCTAACCCTAAGATAGAGAGGTGGTAGTGGTTGTGTCACGGCTCGTCTCAGGCTCATCCTGCGACCCGAGACGTCCCACTCGATCGCGTGTAAACTAAGATAGAAAGGGTGACAATGGTTGGTTCACGTGTCGTTCGGCTCCGTCGTCGCTACCAACGCGGCGTCGCCTTGATCGCGTACGTAAGAAGGGTGGCAGTGGTGTACTGCTAGTCTGGCGTCATCGCGCTTACGCGCGACGGACGTCCGCTTACTCGCGTTACGTTAAGACAGGGGGTGGCACTGGTGTCACGTGCTCGTTCAGCGTGCGACTCCGCCGATCGCGTTGACCGTAAGATCGACAGGGTGGCAGTGGTGTCAGCTGCTAGTCTCGGCGCGGTCGTCGCTACCGCGACGACGTCCGCCTCGACTCACGTAACCCTAGATAGACAGAGTGGGAAGTCGTGTCACGTGCTGTCGTCTAGCGTTCGTCGTTGCTTCTTACCGCGAGGACGTCCGCTAGATTAGCGTTGCGCAATATACAGGGTGGCAGTGGTATACGTTGCGGCTTAAGGTTCGTCGTCGCTACCGCGAAGACGTCTGCCTTGACTCGCGTTATCGACAAGATAGAAGGGTGGGGTGCATGGTATCACGTGCTCGTCTCAGCGTCCGACGTCGCTAGCCGCGACGACGTTGTCCGCCTGACTCTGTAACCCTAAGATAGACCAAGGGTGACAGTGGTGGTCACGTGCTGCATCTCGGCATTCGTCGTCGCTAACCGCGTACGACGCAGCACCTCGACTTGCGTTAGCGTAGACAAGGGTGGCAGTGGTGTCACGTGTTGTCTTGAGCACTACGCACGTCCGCTCGACTGCTCGTTGCGCGAAGAGAGGGTGGCAGTGGTGGTCAGTGAGCTGACCTTGGACCGTCAGTCATCGCTACCGCGACGACGTCCGTTTGACTCGCATACGATGAGACAGGGTGGGGTGTGTCACGTGCTCGTCTTGCGTCCGTCGTCGTTACCGCACGAAGTCCGCCTCGACTTGCGTTTCGCCAAGACAGGGTCGGGCAGTGGTGGTCACGTGGTGTCTTGACGTCATCACGCACGTCCGCCTCGACTCGCGTTGCGCTAAGACAGGGTGGCAGTGGTGTCACGTGCTCTTCTTGCGTCGTCATCGCTACCGCGATGACGTCCACCTCGACTCGTAGCCCTAAGATAGACACGGGGCAGTGGAGTGGTGTCAAATGCTCGTCTCAGGTCTTCGTCGCTTACCGCGACGAGTCCACCTCGAATCGCGTAACCCTAAGATAGACAGGGTGGGGACAGTGGTGTCACGTGCTTCATCTCGGCGTCCGTCGTCGTACCGCGAAGACGTCCTCCTGCGACGTCCGAACCCTAAGATAGACGGGTGGTAGGCTGTCACGTGCTCGTCTCGGCGCCAGTCGTTGCTACGATTACGCGTCTCGCTCGAGCTTCGCGTTCGATAAGACTAGCGGGTGGGCATTTGGTGTCACGTGCTAGTCTCGGCATCCGTCGTCGCTACCGCGATGACGTCCGCCTCGACTCACGTTATGCTAAGAAAGACAGTGTGCAATGGTGTCATGGCTCGTCTCGGCATCCGTTCGTCGCTACCGCGAAGACGTCCACGCCTCTCGACTCGCGTTAAACCATATGATAGCAGCCGGTGGCAGTTGGTGTCACTGTGCTGCGTCTTGGTGTACTTATCGCTACCGGATGACGTTCGCCTCGACTCGCGGGACCCTAAGATAGACAGGGTGGACAGTGGTGTCACGTGCTGTCTCGGAATCCATCGTCGCTACCGCGACGACGTCCGCCTGACTCGCGTTACTTAAGAGACAGGGTGGCAGTGGTGTCACGCTGCACGTCCGGCGTCCGTCGTCGTTACCGCGAGACGTCCGCCTGACTCGGTAACCCTAAGATAGATAGGGTGACAGTGGTGGTCACGTTGTACTCAGCGCTCCGTCGCGCTACCCGGACCGACTTGTCCCCTCGACTCGACGTAACCTAAGATAGACAGAGTGATCACTGGTGTCATGTGCAGTCTCGGCATCCGTCGTCGCTACCGCGACGGACGTCCGCCTCGACTCGCGTTTACGATAAGACCAGGGGTGGCAGTGGTGTCACATGCTGCATACGGCGTCGTCGTCGTACCGCGATGACGTCACCTCGACTCGCATAACACACAGATAGACGGGTGGCAGTGGGTCACATGCTCGTCTCGGCGTCCGTCGTCGCTACCGCGAGACGTCCAGCCTCGACCGAGCATAACCCATAACAGATAGACAGGGTGTACGTGGTGTCACACGCTTTCTCGGCATCGTGTTGCGATACGACGCACGTTCGACTCGACTCGCAGTATAAAGAATGAGGTGGAGCAGTGGTGGCAGTGGTCGTGTCACGTAAACGTCTCGGCATCCGTCGTCGCTTACCGGCGACGATGTCTCGCCTCGGCTCGCGTAACCGTAAATATAGGACAGGGCGGTGGCACTGGGTCACGATCTCGTCTCGGCATCCGTAGTCGCTACCGCAATGAGTCGCCTCGAGTCATGTTTACGAAGTAAGACAGTGGGGGGCAGTGGTGTCAGTGCTCGCTCGGCGTCCGTCGTCGACTACCGCGACGACGTCCACGTGACTCACATAACCCTAAGAAACACAGGGTGACAGTTGGTGTCACGTTGGCTCGTCTTGGCGTCCGCCTCGACTTGCGTTGCGCTAAGACAGGGTGGCAGTGGTGTCACGTTGCTTGTCTTGACGTCGTCACGAACATCCGCCTCAACTCGCGTTGCGCTAAGAATGGTGGCATGTGGTGTCATGTGCTCGCCTGACTCGCATTACGCTAAGACAGGGTGTCTTTGGTGTCACGTGCTCGTCCGGTGTCCGTCATCGCTACCGCGATGACGTCCACCTGACTCGCATAACCCTAAGATAGACAGTGGTGGCAGTGGTGGTCACGGTGAGGTCATAGCATCCTTCGTCGCTACCAGTGATGACGTCCACCTTGACTCGCGTAACCGTAAGATAGACAGGGGGGACAGTGTGTCAGTGCTAACTCGGCGTCCGTCGTCGCTACCAACAGAAGACGGTCCGCCCGACTCACGTAAACCATAAGATGAAAAGGGTAGGTAGTGGTGTCACGTGTTTCGCGGTCAATCCGTGGTACCATGACGATGCCCGCCTCGACTCGCATCACGATAAGACAGGGTGGCAGTGGTGTGACGTGCTCGTTCGGTGTCGTCGTCGCGTACCGCGATTGACGTCCGCCATTGACTCGCGTTACTGTAAGACAGTGTGGCAATGGTGTCATGTGCTCGTCTCGGTGGCTGTCGTCGTCGCACCGGCGATGACGTCCGCCGTCGACTCGCGTAACACATAGATAGGCAGGGTGGCAGTGGTGTCCGTGCTCGTCTCGACGTCATCGTCGCTACCGCGACGACGTTCGCCTCGACTACGCGTGACCCTAAGATAGGCAGGGTGGTAGTGGGTTGTAGCTGTCTTGTCTTGGCATCCACTGTCTCTACCGCGACGGACGTCCCCCTCGGACTCGCGTGACCCTAAGATAGACAGCGTGACAGAGTGTGTCACGTGCTCGTCTCGGCGTCCGTGTCGCTAACCGCGACGACGTCCGCCTCGACTCTACGTAAACCTAAGATAGACAGGTGTCACTGGTGTCATGTGCTCGTCTTCGGCATCTGTCGTCGCTACGCGACGATGTCCGCCTCGCAAAGCGTTATGATAAGACAGGGGGCAGTGGTGTACACATGCTCGTCTCGGCGTCCGTCGTCGCTACCGCGACGATGTCAGGCCTTGACTCGGTAACCCTAAGAGATGGACAGGTGGCAGTGGTGTCACATGATCTCGGCGTCCGTCGTCGTACCCGACGACGTCCGCCTCGACTCGCATAACCCAAAGATAGACAGGGTTGGCAGTGGTGTCACAGTCTCGTCTCGGCGGTCGTCGTCGTCGCTACCGCGCGACAACGTCCACCGGACTCGGCAGTAACCTAAGAAAAACAGGGTGACCAGTGGTTTCACGTGCTCGTCTCGGCGTCCGTTGTCGCTACAGGCGAGGATGTCCGCTCCGACTCGCGTATACCCTAAGATAGACAGGATGGTAGAGTGTCATGTGCTCGTCTCGGCGTCCGTCGTCGCAACCGCAACGACATCCGCTTCGACTCACCTAATCCTAAATAGACAAGTGTGGCAGGTTGTCACGTGCTCGTCTCGGCCTCCGTCGTCGGTACGAGATGACGTCCGCCTCGACTCACGTAACATAAGATAGAAACGGGTGACAGTGGTGTGTCACGTGCTCGTCTCGGCTGTCTGTCGTCGCTACCACGACGACGTTCCGCCTCGACTCGCGTTAACGATAAGACAGGGTGGCAGTGGTGTCAGTGTTGTCTCGGCGTCCGTCTTGACTCGCAATTACACAAGACAGGGTGGCATGTGTGTCACGTCTCGTCTTGCGTTCGTCGTTGCTACCGCGACAACGTCCGCCTTGACTCGCGTTACGCTAAGACAGGGTGGCAGTGGTGTCACGTGCTCATCTCGGAATTCGTCGTCGCTACCCCCGACAACGTCTGCTCGACTCGCATAACCCTAAGATAGACAGGGTGGCAGTGGTTGTCACGTGCTCGTCTCGGCGTTCGTCGTCGCTACCATGACGACATCCGCCTCGACTCGCGTGACCCTTAAGATAGACAGGCGGTGGCAGTGGTGTCATGTGCTGTGCTCTGTGTCCGTCGTGCTACCGCGATGATGTTCGCCTCGACTCGCGTATCCCTAAGATAGACAGGGTGGGCACTGGTGTCAACGGGCTCGTCACGGCGTCCGTCGTCGCTACCGCGACGAGTTCCGCCTCGACTTGCATTACGATAGACAGGGTGGCAGTGGTGTCACGTGTGTTCTCGGGTAGTAGTTCGCTACCGCGACGACGTCCGCCTCGACTCGCGTTACGCTAAGACAGGGTGGTTGTGGGGTCATGTGCTCGTCTCGGCGTCCATTGTCGCTACCGCGATGACGTCCGCCTCGACTCGCGTGAACCTAAGATAGACAGGGGTTTACTGTGGTGTTCACTGCTCGTCTCGGCGTCCGTCGTCGCTACCACACGTCGACGTCCGCTCTACTCGCGTAACCCTAAGATAGACAGGTTTCACTGGTGTCATGTGCTCGTCTCGGCATCCGTCGTCGCTAAAGCGACGACGTCCGCCTCGACAAGCGTTATGATAAGACGGGTGGCAGTGGTTGTCACGTGCTCGTCTGCGTCCGTCGTCGCTACCGCGACGACGTCCCGCCTCGACTCGCGTAACCCTAAGATAGCCGGGTGCAGTGGGGTACGTGCTTGTCTCGGCTGGTCCGTCGTCGCTACCCGACGGACGTCCGCCTCGACTCGCATAACCCTAAGATAAACAGGGTGCAGTGGTGTCACGTGCTCGTCTCGGCCGCCCGTCGGTCGCTACCGCGACGACGTCCACCTGGACTCGCCGAACCCTAAGAAACACAGGGTGACAGTGGTGTGTCACGTGCTCGTCTCGGCGTCCGTCGTCGCAACCGCAACGACGTCCGCTTCGACTCACCTAATCCTAAGATAGACATGGTGTTGCGCTGGTGTCCACCGTGCTCGTCTCAGCCTCCGTCGTCGCTACCGAGACGAACGCTCCGCCTCGACTCGCGTAACCCTAAGATAGACAGGGTGACAGTGGTGTCACGTGCGTTCGTCTTGGCGTCCGTCATCGCTCAACCGCGACGCACGTCCGCCTCGACTCGCGTAACCCTAAGATAGAAGGTGGGGCACTGGTGTCACGTGTGTCTCGGCATCCGTCGTCGCTACCGCACAACCGCGACGACGTCCGCCACGACTCGGTACGTTATAAGACGAGGTGGCAGTGGTGTCACGTGCCCGTCTCGGTGTCCGTGTCGGTACCGAGCGACGACGTCCACCTCGACTCGCGTAACCCTAAGATAGACAGTGTGTGGTGTGGCAATCGGTGTCACGTGCTGGTCTCAGCGTCCGTCGTCGCTACCGCGACGACGTCCACCTCGACTCGCGTAACCCTAAGAAACACAGGGTGACAATGGTGTCACGTGCTTGTCTCGGCGTCCGTCTTGGCTATCGCGAGATGACGTCCGCCTCGACTCGCGTAACCCTAAGATAGACAGGATGGTGGATAGTGGTGTCACGTGCTCGTCTCGGCGTCCATCGTCGCAACCGCAATGACGTCCGCCTCGACTCGCCTAACCCTAAGATAAGACAGCAGGTGGGCAGTGTGTGTCACGTGCTCGTCTCGGCCTCCATCCTCGCGACCGCGACGACGTCCACCTCGACTCGTGTAACACTAAGATAGAAAGGGTGACAATGGTGTCACGGCTCGTCTGGCGTCGTCGTCGCTACCGACGAACGACGTTCGCCTTAACTCGCTTACGCTAAGAAAGGGTGGCAGTGGTGTTACATGCTCGTCTTGGCGTTCATGTTCGCTACCACGACGACGTCCCCTGATACTCGCGTTACGCTAAGACATGGTGGCACTGAGGTGTCACGTGCTCGTCTCAGAGCTGCGACGTCCCGCTGACTCGAGCGTGACCGTAAGATAGACAGGGTGGCAGTGGTGTCACGTGCTCGTTTCGGCATACGTTCGTCGCTATTGCGACGACGTTCGCCTCGACTCGCATTACCCGAAGATCGACAGGGTGGCAGTGGTGGTCACGTGCTAGTCTCGGTGTCGGTCGTCGCTACCCGAACGCGACGAGTCGCCTCGACTCACGTAACCCTAAGATAGACAGAGTGGAAGTCGTGTCACGTGCTCATCTAGGCGTTCGTCGTTTGCTACCGCGATGACGTCCGCCTTGATTCGCGTTGCGCTAATAAAGGGTGGCAGTGGTATCACGTGCGCGTCTCTACGTTCGTCGTCGCTACCCCAGTACGAGCGTGACTAGCTTGGACTCGCGTTAGACGCTAAGATAGACGGGGTCGGCGGGGCAGGTGTGTTCAAGTGCTCGTCTTAGCGTCCGACGTCGCTAACAACCGCACCGTGACGATGGTCCGCCTCGACTCGTGTAACCTAAGATAGACGGGGTGACAGTGGTGTCACGTGCTCGTCTCGGCATTGTCGTCGCTACCGCGACGACGTCCGCCTCGACTTGCGTTGCGCTAAGACAGGTTGGCATAGTGGTGTCATCGTGTTTGTCTTGAACGCCCATCACGCACGTCCGCCTGACTCGCGTTGCGCTAAGACGGGGTGGCAGTGGTGTCATGTGCTCGTCTTGACGTCTGTCTACGCTACACGAGACGTACCGCTTTGACTAGCATTACGATATGAGACAGGGTGGAGTGGTGTCACGTGCTCGTCTTGGCGTCCCCGTAGCGTTACCGCGCACGACGTCCGCCTCGACTTGCTGCGCCAAGACACGGGTGGCAGTGGTGTAACGCTTTGTCTTGACGTCATCACGCACGTCCGCCTCGACTCGCGTTGCGCTAAAAGACAGGGTGTGGCGTGGTGTCACTTGCTCTTCTTGGCGTCCCGTCATCGCTACCAGTGATGACGTCACCTCGACTGCGTAAGCACAAAGAAACAATGGTGGCAGTGGTGTCACGTGCTCGTCTCAGCGTCCCTCGTCGCTACCGCGATGACGTCCACCGACTCGCGTAACCCTAAGATAGACAGGGTGACAGTGGTGCACGTGTCATCCGGCGTCCGTCGTGTTAACCGCGAAGACGTCCGCCTCGACTCACGTAACCCTAAGATAGACAGGGTGGTAGTGGTGTCACGTGCTCGTCTCGGCGTCAGTCGTTGTACACATTACGACGTCCGCCTCGACTCGCGTTACGATAAGAAAGCGGTGGGCAGTGGTGTCACGTGGCGTCTCGGCGTCCGTCGTCGCTACCGCGATGACGTCGCCTCACTCGCGTTTCTGCCGAAGACAGTGTGGGCATCTGCAGTGGGTGTCATGTGCTCGTTCGGCATCCGTCCGTCGCTACCGCGGACGAGTTCCACCTCTACTCGCGTAACCATTAGATAGGCAGGGTGGCAGTGGTGTCACTGCTCGTCTCGGTGTCCAGCATCGACAAAACCGACCGCGATGACGTTCGCATCGACTCGCGGACCCTAAGATAGACAGGGTGACAGTGGTGTCACGCTGTCTCGGCATCCATCGTCGCTAGCGACAACGTCCGCCGACTCGTGTTACGTTAAGACAGAGGTGGCAGTGGTGTCACGTGAACCGTCTCGGCGTCCGTCGTCGCTACCAGACAGTCCCTCACTCCGTAACCCTAATATAGATAGGGTGACAGTGGCTGTACGTGCTCGCTCGTTCAAGCGCCGTCGGCGCTAACCTTGCCGATGTCGTCCGCCTCGACTGCGTAAAACCCTAACGTATTACGGGTCAATGCTCGCACTAGAGAAAAAAGAAATAAGGACCAAAAAAATTTCAAAAAAAAAAAAAAACTGCAAATCCAAAAAAAAAATAGAACAAAAATCAAAAAAAAAAAAAAACAAATTCAAATACAAACAAAAAAAAAAAAAAAAAAAAATACACAAAAACAACAAACCCAAAAAATCCAAAAATATGGCGGCGGGGGGGAGGTGACCGGATGACTTCTCGATCTGTTGTGCCTGTAGAGGCTATGTGTCATGTGCTCGTTCTCGCGTCCCTCGCGCTACGCGACGAACGTCCGACTACGACTCGCGGTAACCATAATACAGTGTGGTCTCAGTGGTGTCACTTCTAGTCTCGTCAGTCCGTCGTCGCCTAACGAGAACCCATAACCCCGTCGGATGACGTCGTGACTGCATACTAGATACAGGGTGGTCAGGGTGTCACAGTGCTCGTCTCGGCGTCCGTCGTCGCTACCGAATACCGACCGTCCATCTGACTGAGTTAACCCTGAAGAAACAGCAGGTGGCAGTGGTGGCCAACGTGCTGTCTCCAGGCTGTCGTCGTCGCTACCCACCGGTACCCGTCCGCTTCTGACTCCATACCTTAATCAACATCTGGAGATTGGCAGGAGGGTGGTGTCACTTGCTCGCTCGCGTCCAGTACGTCGCAACCGTAACGCCGTACGCTTTCGACTCCTAATCCTAAGATAGACAGGAGTGGTTCATGTGGTGTCACCGTGCTCGTCTCGGCCTCCGTCGTCGACTGTAACCGCTAACGACGTCCGCTTCGACCGCCTAACACTAAGATAGAAATGGTGGACAGTGAGTGTCAGTGTGCTCGTTCTCCGGCGCTCGTCGACAGCGACTACCGCGCTGCGACTCCGGTCATAGAATTAGGTGTACGTCTCTCTGCGTCCAGCCTTGACATGCGTAATGCTAAACAGGGTGGCATGGTGTCACGTGCTCGTCTGCTTCGTCGTCGTTAACCGCGACGACGGTCGCCCTCTGACTCGTTAACGTAGAACAGGGGAAGTGGTGTGACGTGACTCGTCTCGGCGTCGTCGTCGCTAAACCACCTTGATTCCGCCGACTAGCGTACCTAAGATAACAGGTGGTGGCAGTGTGTCCACGTCTCGTTTTCGCTTTCGTCGTCGCTACTCGTCTGGACGACGTTGCCTTGACTCGCGTTACGCCTTATAGAGAAAGGGTGGCAGTGGTTGTCACGTTGTCTTCGGCGTCCGTCCGCTACCGCGATCGACGTCCGCCTTAGACTAGTCGCATACCTAAGATGACAGGGTGGCACATGTGTTCACGTGCTCGGCTTAGCGTCGTCGTCGATACCGCGACGACGTCCCCTCGACTCGGCTTACATAAGATGAGAGGGTGGCAGGGTGGTCAATGCGTGCTCGCATGCCGCTGCGCTACCACAACGAGTCCGCCTCGCGTCGCAGTACTGATGATTACAGGGTGAATTGCTGGTGTCACGTGCTCGTCTGCGTGTCGCGTCCACGGACGTCCGCCTGATTGCGTTTACCTAAGAATGCGGGTGGCAAGTGGTTGTTCAATGTGTCTGCGTCCTATCGTCACTCCTACCGCGACGATGTCCGCCTGGTCGCTGTGACCTACGATACAGGGGCACGTGGTGTCACTGCTACGTCTGGCGTATCGATCGACTCCGCCTGACGTCGCGTCTCGCTGAGATAGACGGTGGCAGTTTGGTGTCCAAGGCTCGTCTTGGCCGATTCGTCGTCATACCGCACCCGGTGTGCGTCCGCCTCGACGGCCGTAAACCCTAAATAAAAGGGGGAGGGGGTACAGTGGTGTCACTATGCTCGTCTCGGCGTTCGTCGTCAATACCGCGACGGCGTCACTCGCGTCTCGACTCGGTGTAGCGATAAGACAACGGTGGCATTTGGGTGTCACGGGCCGTCTTGGCGTCCGTCGTCTGGCATGTACCGCGATGACGTCCGCCTCGACTTGCGTTGCGCTAAGACAGGGGGGAGTGGGTGTCACGTGCTTGTATGACGTCGCACGAACATCCGCCTCACTGCGCGTTGCGCTAAGACATGGTGGGCCAGTGAGTGTCATGTGCTCGCCTTGACTAGGATGTACGCTACGGACAGGGGTATGTCTTTGGTTGTCACGTGCTCGTCTCAGGGGGTCCGTCACTCGATACCGCGAGGACGGTCCACCTCGACTCGCATAACCCTAAGATAGACAGGTGGTGGCAGTGTGTCACGTGCTCGTGTCATAGCATCCTTGTCGCTAACTGCTGGACGTCCACCTTGGAATCGCGAACGTTAAGATAGACAGGTGGGTTGACAGT
>CM022300.1:125516942-125563862 GCA_011799875.1 Thinopyrum elongatum
AGGGTGAAGGGTTGTCAAGTGCTCGTCTCGGCATCCGTCGTCGTACCGCGATGACGTCCGCACTCGACTCACGTATGCTAAGACAGTGTGCAATGGGTTGTCATGTGCTCTCTCGGCATCCGTCGTCGTACCGCGAGACCGTCTCCACCTCTCACTCGCGTAAACCATATGATAGGCAGCGGTGGCCAGTGGTGTCACGTGGCGCGTCTTGGTTGTACTCATACATCGCTACCGCGATGACGTTCGCCTCGACCGCGGTTGACCCTAAGATAGACAGGGGACAGGTGGGTGTCACGTGCTGGTCTCGGATCCATCGTCGCACCGCGACGACGTCCGCCATGACTCGCCGTTACGTTAAGGAACAGGGGTGGACAGTGTGTCACGTTGCACGTCCGGCGTCCGTCGTCGTTACCGCGACGACGTCCGCCTACGACTCGAGTAACCAAGATAGATTAGGGTGACATGGTGTCACGTGTAGGTCTTCAGCGTACCGTCGTCGGCTACCGCGGACCGATTTGTCCGCCTCGGACTCAGACGTAACCCTAAGATAGGGGAAGGAGTGTCACTGGGTGTCATGTGGCATCGTCTCGGCATCAGCGCGCTACCGCGACAGACGTCCGACTCGATCGCGTTTACGATAAGACAGTGGGTGGCAGGGTGTCAAATGCTGGCTTACGGGCGTCCGTCGTCGTACCGGCGATGACGTATCACCTCGACTCGCATAACCCTACAGATAGACAGGGTGGCAAAGTGGTGTCACATGCTCGTCATCGGCGTCCGTGCGCGCTACCGCGATGACGTCAGGCCTCGATCGGCATAACCCATAACTAAGATAGACAGGGTTGACGTGGTGTCACAACGCTTTCTCGGCATCGATGTTGCTATCGCGACGACGTTTCGACCTCTCGACTCGCAGTAAACCTATAGAAGTGAGGGACTAGCGGGTTGCAAGTGGTGTCACGTGAAACGTCATCGGGCATCCGTCGTCGCTTACGCGGACGATGTTCGCCTCGGACTCGAGTAACCGTAAAATAGACAGGGGGTGGCACTGGTGTCACGATCTCGTCTCGGCATCCGTAGTCGCTACCGCGATGACGTCGCCTCGAGTTCATGTTTACGAATTACAGACAGATTGGGGGGACAGTGGTGTCAGTGTCGCTCGGGTCCGTGTCGACTACCGCGACGACGTACATGATGGACTCACATAACCCTAAAGAAACCAGGTGACAGTTGGTGTTCACGTCTCGTCATTGGCGTCCGCTCGACGTGCGGTGTCGCAAGAACAAAGGGGTAGGGCAGTGTGTTTGTCACTTGTTGTCTTGACGTCGTCAAGAACATCCGCCTCAACTCGCGTTGCACCCGCTAAGACATAGGTGCGCAGTGTGTTTGATGCTCGCCTGACTCATTACGCACTAAGACAGGGTTGTCTTTTGTCGTGTCGTTCGTCTACGGTTGTCCTCATCGCTACCGCGATGACGTCCACCTGACTCGCATAACCCTAAGATAGACAGGGTGGCAGTGGTGGGTCACGTGCTCGATAGCATCCTTCGTGCTACGTGATGACGTCCACCTTAGACTCAGCGTACACGTAAGATAGACAGGGGGGTGACAGTGTGGTCACGTGGCTAAACTCGGCGTCCGTCGTCGACTACCAACGAAGGCACGTCCGCCCGACTCAACGTTAAACCATAAGATGAGAAAGGTGTGGGTGTGGGTCACGTGCTTACTACGGCGGTCAATTCGCCGGGTGGGTGGTACCATGCACGATGCCCAGCATCTGACTCGCATCACGAAAGACAGTTGGGTGGCAGGGTTGTGACGTTTGCTCGTACTCGGTGTCCGTCGTCGCGTACCGATGACGTCGCCATTGACTCGCGTTACGGTAAGGACAGGTGTGGCAAGGTGTCATGTGCTCGTCTCGGGGTGTCTCGTCGCTACCGCGACTGACGTCCCGCCGCGAACCTCGCGTAACCAATAAGGATAGGCAGGGTGCAGTGGTGTACGTTGTCGTCTCGACGTCCATGTCGCTTACCGCGACGACAGTTGCCCGACTTCGCTGGACCCTAAGATAGGCAGGGTGGTAGTGGGATACGTGTTTGTCTTGGCATCCACTGTCTCTACCGCGACGACGTCCCCCTCGGACTCGCGTGGACCCTAAGATAGACAGGGTGACAGAGTGGTGTCACGTGCATCCGTCTCGGCGTCCGTCGTCGCTACCGCGACGCGTCCGCTCACTCTCGTAACCATTAGAGATAGGACGGGGTCCTGGTGTCAGTGCTCGGGTCTCGGCATCGTCGTCGCTACGCGACGATGTCCGCCTCGACAAGCGTTATGATAAGACAGGGCGTGGCAGTGGTATTGTACATGCTATCGTCTGCGGCGTCCGGTCGTCGCTCCGCGACGATTGTCCGCCTTGACTCGCGCAACCCTATCAAGATGACAGTGTGGCAGAGTGGTGGTACATGATTACATCTCGGCGTCCGTCGTCGACTTTACCGCGACGGACGTCGCTCGACTCGCAATAACCCCAAAAGATAGCGACAGGGTGGTGCAGTGGTTAACGTGCTCGTCTCGGCGGGGTCGTCCGTCGTCGCTACCGCGACAACGTCCACCTGGACTCGCGTAACCTAAGAAAACACAGGGTGACCAGTGGTGTCACGTGCCGTCTCGGCGTCGTTGTCCTACACGGGATGTCCGCTCTCGGACTCGCGTTACCTAAGATAGACAAGGATGGTGAGTGTCTCATGTGCTCAGTCTCGGGTTCCGTCGAGTCGCGAACACCGCAACGACATCCGTCTTCGACTCACCTTAATCCAAGATCAGACAGACTTGTGTGTGGCAGGGTTGTCACGCTGCTCGTCTCGAGGCATCCGTCGTCGGACCGAGGATGACGTCCGCCTCGACTCACGTAACAATAGATAGAAAGGGTGACAGTGGTTTTTTGTCACGTGCTCGCTTCGGTCTGCTCTGTCGTCGCTACCAACGACGACGTCTAGCCTCGACTCGCGTTACGATAAGACAGGGTTGGGCAGTGGTTGTAGGTGCTTGTTCGGCGTCCGTCTGACATCGCAGTACACTAAGACAGGGTGGCATGATGTGTCACAGTGCGTCTTGCGTTCGTCGTTGCTACGCGAACAACGTCCGCCTTGACTCGCGTTAACGCTAAGACAGGGTGGCAGTGGTGTCACGGTCACATCTCGTGAGCATTCGTCGTCGCTACCCACGGACAACGTCTGCCCGATCGCAATAACCCTTAAGATAGACAGGGTGGCAGAGTGGTTTGTCACGGTGCTCGTCTCGGCGTTGTCGTCGCTACCATGACGACATCCGCTCAGACCGCGTGACCCTAGATAAGCAGGGCGGGTGGGCAGTGCGGTGTCAGTGCTGTGTCTCTGTGTACGTCGTTGGCTACCGCGATGATGTTCGCCTCGACTCGCGTATCCCTAAGATAGCACAGGGTGGGCACATGGTGTCAACGGGCTCGTCACGGCGGTCGTCGCGCTACCGCGACGAGTTCCGGCCTCGACTTGCTTACGATGAGACAGGGTTGGCAGTGTTTGTCACGTGATAGTTCTCGGGTCGTAGTTCGCTACCAGCGACGACGTCCGCCCTCGACTCGCGTTTACGTAAGACAGGGTGGGTTTAGTGGGGTCATGTGCTCGTCTCGGCGTCCTGTGTCGCTTACCGCGATGACGTCCGCCTCGACTCGGTGAACCTAAGATAGACAGGGGTTATGGTTTGTCACTGTGCTCGTATCGGCGTCCGTTCGTCGTACAGCCGTCGACGGTCCGACTCGGGGTAACTCGCGTAACCCTAAGATAGGACAGGGTTTCACTGGTGTCATGTGCTCGTCTCGGACATCCGTCGTCGCTAAGCCGACGACGTCGCCTCGACAAGCGTCTTATGATACGACAGGGAGGACAGGGGTTAGTGGTTGTCACGAAAGTGCGTCGTAGGCGTCCGATCGTCGCTCTACCGCGACGACGTCCGCCTCGACTCGCGTAACCCTAAGAAGACCGGGTGGCAGTGGGGTCACGTGGTTGTTCGGCTGTTCCGCGTCGCTACCGCGACGGAGTCCGCCTCGACTCGCATAACCCTAGAGATAAACAGGGTTGCAGTGGTGTCACGTGTCGTCTCGGCCGCTCGTCGTCGCTACGCGACGAAGTTCCACCTGGACTCGCGTAACCACTAAGAAACCACAGGGTGACAGTGTCGGTTGTTTGTCACGTGCTCGTCATCGGCGTCCGTCGTCGCAACCGCAAAACGACGTCCGCTTCGACTCACTAATCCTAAAGATAGAACAGGGGTAGGCTAGTGTTGTGGTGTACACGTGCATCGTCTCAGCCTCGCGTCAGTCGACCATACGAACCGCGACTCGAGTCAAGCTCGATCTCGGGAACCCTAAGAAGATGGTGACAAGTGGTGTCACGTGCGGTGACTTGGCGTCCTCATCGACTACCGCGACGACGTCCGCCCTCGACTCGCGTAACCTAAGATAGAATGGTGGGTGACTGGTTGCAGTGAGGTTGCTCTCGGCATCCGTGCGTCGGCTACGAGCGACGACGTCCGCCACGAGCCGGTTACGATTTAAGACACGATTGGTCGAAGAGTGGTGTGCACGGTGCCACGTCTCGGCGCCGTGTCGGATACGCGACGAAGTCCACCTCGACTCGCTGATAACCCTAAGATAGAAAGTGGTGGTTGGCCCAGAGTGGAGTCGGGTTCACGTGCTGGTCTGCAGCGTCAAGTCGTCGTACGCGGGAGACGTCCACCTCGGAAACTCGCGTAACCTAAGAAACAACAATAAGCTGAGTGGTGACAATGGTGTCACGGCTTGTTCGGCTCCGCTGTCGTATCAGCGGAGATGACGTCCGCCTCGGACTCGCGTACACACTAAGATAAGACAGGATGTGGATAGTGGTGTCAAGTGCTAGTCTCGGGTCCAATCGTCGCAACCGCAAAATGAACGTCCGCCTCGACTTCGCCTATACCCTTAAGATAAGAACAGTGGGCAAGTGTGTGTGATCCGTGCTCGTCTCGGCCTCAATACCTCGCGACGCGACGACGTCCACCGAACTCGTGTAAACACTTAAGATAGAAAGGTGTGAACAATGGCTTTGGTGACGGACTCGTCTCGGCGTCGTCGTCGCTACCACGGAACGACGTTCGACTTTCGGATCGCGTATACGCTAAAGAAAGGGTGGCCAGTGTGTTACACGCTCGTACTTGGGCGTTATAGTTCGCGACCGCGACGACGTCGCCTTGGATACTGCGTTAACGCTAAGAATGAGGGAGTCCGGGGACTCGGTGAGTGCTTAGTGTAAGCTGCGACGTCCCGCTAGACTAGAGTACAGTAAGAATAGACAGGGTGGCAGGGTTTGTACCGTGTCGTTTCGGCATACGTCGTGATATTGCGACGGACGTTCGCACGACTCGCATTACCCCGAAGATCGACAGGGTGTGGCAGTGGGTGTCACGTTGCTAGTTTCTCGAGCGTCGGTCGTCGCTACCGCTGAAGAGTCGCGCTCGACTCACGTTAACCCATAAGATAGCAGAGTGGAAGTGCGTGTCACGTGTGCTCATCTAGGAGTTCGCGGTGCTACCGCGATTGAGCTCCGCCTTGATTCGCCGTGGCTAAATAAACGGGTCGGCAGTGGTATCACGTGCTCGCTCTCTACGTTCGTCGTCGCTACCGCCAGACGGGTGTACTGCGGCTCGCGTTACGTAAAGATAGACGGGTCGGCAAAGGGTGAGGTGCAAGTGCTCGTCTTAGCGTCCGACGTCGCTACCGCGGACGAGGTCCGCCTCAGACTCGTGTAACCTAAGATAAGGACGGAGGTGAAACAGTGGTTCGTCACGTGCTCGATGGGCAAATTGTCGTCGCTACCGCGACGACAGTTTCCGCCATCGGACTTGCGTTTGCGCTAAGAAGTGTTGGGCAGGTTAGTGGTTGTCACGTGCTGTCGTGACGCCCATCAGCCAGTCCGCCTGACTCGCTGTGCGCTTAAGACAGGGTGTGGGCAAGGGTTCAGTGGTGTCATGTGCTACGTCTTGAGAGTCTGTCATCGCTACGACGACGACGTCCGCTTTGACTAGCATTTACGTATGAGAGCCGTGGTGGGAGTGGTGTTCACGTGACTGCAGTCTTGGCGATACCAGTAGCGTTACAGCGACGAGATCCGCACTCGACTGCGTTGCGCAAGACACTGGGTGGCAGTGGTGTACGGCTTTGTCTTGAGTACACGCAACGTCCGCCATGACTCGCGTTGCGCTAGAAGAGGCAGCGATGTGGTTAGTGGCCGTGTGTAACGTGCTTCTTGGGCGTCCGTCACGCTACCAGGTGATGACGTCACCTCGACTCGCGTTTAGACTAAAGAGATAACAAGGTGTGGCGCAGGTGGTGTTCACGTGGATCGTCTCAGCGTCCCCTTCGTCGCTACCGCGATGACGTCCACCATCGACTCGCGTTACCCTAAGATAGACAGGGTGACAGTGGTGTCACGCTGCTCCATCCGGAGTCCGTCGTGTTACCGCGAGACGTCAGCCTCGATCAAGAACCCTAAGATAGACAGGGTGGGTAGTGGTGGTCAGTGCTCGTCTCGCGGTCAGTACGTTGGGTACCATTACGGACGTCCGCCCTCGACTCGCGTTACGATAAGAACAGCGTGGGACAGTGGTGTCACGTGCTGCGTCTCGGCGTCCGTCGTCGCTACGCGATGACGTCCGCTCAGACTCAGCCGTTTGCAAGACAGTGTGGGCAATGATGGGTGTCATGTGCTCGTTCGGCATCCGTCGTCGCTACCGCGGACGGAAGTCACCTCTATACTCGAGGTACCATAGTGATAGGCCAGTGGTTGAGACGTGAGGTGAGTGGTCACTGCTCGCTCGGGTCCAGTCATCGCACCGCGATGACGTTCGGCACGACTCGCGGACCCTAAGATAGACAGGGGGTGACAGTGCGTTTGTCACGGCTGACGTCTCGGCATCCCTCGTCGCTACGCGCGAACGTCCGCCGTGACTCGTGTTACGTTGAAGACAGACCGGGTGCAGTGGTTCACGTGACCGTCTCGGCGTCGTCGTCGCTTACCGCAGACGTCCGCTCGGACTCGCGTAACCCTAAGAATAGATAGGGGCTGACAGTGGTTGTACGTCGCTAGTTACAGCGGTCCGTCGCAGCTACCGCGGAAGATGCGTCCGCCTCGACTGCCGTAACCCTAAAGATAATGATCCAGAGAAGAATAAAAAAAAACAAAAAAAAACAAACAAAAAAAAAAGAAAAACAAAAAAAAAAAACAAACAAAAAACAAAAAAAAAAAAAAAAAAAACAAAAAAAAAAAAAACAAAAAACAAAAAAAAAGGGGGGGGGGGGTTGTTTTTTGTGTGTCACGTGCTCGTCTCAGCAGTCCGTCGTCGCTACCGCGACGACGTCCGACCTACGACTTCGCGGTAACCTAAGATAGACAGGGGTCTCACTGGTGCATGTGCTAGTCTCGCAATCCGTCGTCGCTACGGACAACACTTCCGCCTTGACCGCAGTACGATAAGTACAGGGTGGCTCCAGTGGGTCACAATGCTCGTATCGGCGTCCGTCGTCGCTACCGCGATGACGTCCGCCTCGAATGAGCATAACCCTAGATAGACAGGGGGTGGCAGTGGGCACGTGCTGTCTCCGGCTGTCCGTCGTCGCTACCGCGACGACGTCCATCTGGACTCACATAAACCTTAAGAAAACGTGGACAGGTTGAGACAGTGGTGTTCAACGTTCGTCGTCTCAGCGTCCATGTCGATACCGTTTAACGCCGTACGCTTCGACTCTCCAATCCTAAGATAGGACAGATGGTAGTGGGTTGTCACTGCTCGTCTCGGCGTGCCGTCGTCGGAAACGTAAACGACGGTCCGCTTGACTCGCCTAATCCTAAGATAGACAGTGGTGGCCAGGTGAGTTGTCAAGTGGCTGCGTTCTCGGCCCTCCGTCGTCAGCTACCGACGTAGCGACGTCGGCGTGATCGACCGCATAACACTAAGATAGAAAGGGTGACAGTGGTGTCACGTTGGCTCGTTCGACTTCCGTCGTCGCTACCACGACGACGGTCCGCCCTCGACTACGCGTTACGATAAGACATGGTGGAAGTGTGTGTGACGTGTCGTCTCGGCGTCCCCTTGACCGAGTACGCTAAGAAACAGGGTGGCGGCAGTGGGTCACGTTGCTCGTACTTGGGTTCGTCTCGCTAACCGCGGACGACGTTTGCCTTGACTCGCGTTACGCTTAAGGACAGGGTGGCATGAAGTGTGTCACGTGTCGTATCGGCGTTCGTCGTCGCTACCGCGATGACGTCCGCCTAGACTAGGTACCCTAAGATAGACAGGGTGGCAGTGTGTCACGTGGCTCGTTCGCGTTCGTCGTGACTACTGCGGACGACGTCCGCCTCGACTGGCGTGACCTATAAGATAGAGAGGGTGGCAGTGGTGTCACTGATCGTTCGGCGTCCGCGTTGCACCACAAACGACGTCAGCCTCGACTCGCATAAACAACTAAGAAGACAGGAGTGAATTGCGTTCCACGTGCTCGTCTTAGCGTCTGTCGTCGCTACCGAGACGACGTCCGCATCACTGCGTTTACGATAGACATGGTGGCAGTGGTTTTCAGTGCTAGCGTCTATGCGTCATCGCGCTACGCGACGATGTTCCGCCTTGGTTCGCGTTGTGCTAATACAGGTGCAGTCGGGTGTCACGTGCTCGTCTTGGGTCGACGTCCGCCTTGACTCGCGTTACGCTAAGATAGGACGGGGTGGAGTTGGAGTGGTGTCAATGCTCGTATCAGCGTCCGATGTCATACCGCGACGAAGTCGCCTCGACTGGCCGTAAACCCAAATAAAAGGGGTGAGGGGGACAGTGGTGTCACTATGCCGTCTCGGCGTTCGTCGTCAATACCGCGACGCGACGTCCGTCTCGACTCGTGTACGATAAGACAACAGGTGGCATTTGGTTGTCACGTGCCGTCTTGGAGTCCGTGGGACCAAACCCATTGGTACAGCAGATGACGTCGCTCAGATTGAGTTGCACGCGCTAAGAAGCAGGGGCGGCAGTGGTGTGTCACGTGCTTTGTACTTGACGTCGCACGAACATCCGGCCTCAACTGCGCGTTGCCGCAAGCACAATGGTGGCAGTGGACTGTCATGTGCTCGCCTTGACTAGGATTACGCTAGAGACAGGGGTTGTCTTCCCGTTTGTCACGTGCTCGTCTCGGTGTCCGTCATCGATACGCGATGACGGTCCACCTCGATGCATAACCTAAGATAGACAGGGGTGGCAGTGTGTCACGTTGCTCGGTCATAGCATCTTCGTCGGCTCCCGTGATGACGGCCACCTTGACTCGCGTAACCGTAGATCGACAGGGGGTGCAGTGGTGTCACGTGCCATCTCGGCGTCCGTCGCGCATACCACGAAGACGTCGCTCGACTCACGAACCATAAGAAGAAAGGGTGTGCGGTTCGTAGTGCGTTGCACGTGCTCGTCTCGGAGTCAATAGTAGGGTTACCACCACCCTGACGATTGTCCGCCTCGACTCGCACCCACGATAAGACAGGGTGGCAGTGGTTGGGGTTAGTGGTGTGACGTGCTTGCTCGTCTCGATGTCCGTCGTCGCTACCGCGATGACGTCCGCCTTGACTCGCGTTACGCTAAGACAGTGTGGCAATGGTGTCATGTGCTCGTCTCGGTGTCCGTCGTCGCTACCGCGATGACGTCCGCCTCGACTCGCGTAACCATATGATAGGCAGGGTGGCAGTGGTGTCACGTGCTCGTCTCGGCGTCCATCGTCGCTACCGCGACGACGTTCGCCTCGACTCGCGTGACCCTAAGATAGGCAGGGTGGTAGTGGTGTCACGTGCTTGTCTCGGCATCCACTGTCGCTACCGCGACGATGTCCCCCTCGACTCGCGTGACCCTAAGATAGACAGGGTGACAGTGGTGTCACGTGCTCGTCTCGGCGTCCGTCGTCGCTACCGCGACGACGTCCGCCTCGACTCTCGTAACCCTAAGATAGACAGGGTGTCACTGGTGTCATGTGCTCGTCTCGGCATCCGTCGTCGCTACCACGACGATGTCCGCCTCGACAAGCGTTATGATAAGACAGGGTGGCAGTGGTGTCACATGCGCGTCTCGGCGTCCATCGTCGCTACCGCGACGATGTCCGCCTTGACTCACGTAACCCTAAGATAGACAGGGTGGCAGTGGTGTCACATGCTCATCTCGGCGTCCGTCGTCGCTACCGCGACGACGTCCGCCTCGACTCGCATAACCCAAAGATAGACAGGGTGGCAGTGGTGTCACGTGCTCGTCTCGACGTCCGTCGTCGCTACCGCGACAACGTCCACCTGGACTCGCGTAACCCTAAGAAACACAGGGTGACAGTGGTGTCACGTGCTCGTCTCGGCGTCCGTTGTCGCTACAGCGAGGACGTCCGCCTCGACTCGCGTAACCCTAAGATAGACAGGATGGTAGTGGTGTCATGTGCTCGTCTCGGCGTCCGTCGTCGCAACCGCAACGACGTCCGCTTCGACTCACCTAATCCTAAGATAGACAGTGTGGCAGTGGTGTCACGTGCTCGTCTCGGCCTCCGTCGTCGGTACCGAGATGACGTCCGCCTCGACTCACGTAACACTAAGATAGAAAGGGTGACAGTGGTGTCACGTGCTCGTCTCGGTGTCTGTCGTCGCTACCACGACGACGTCCGCCTCGACTCGCGTTACGATAAGACAGGGTGGCAGTGGTGTCACGTGCTTGTCTCGGCGTCCGTCTTGACTCGCATTACACTAAGACAGGGTGGCAGTGGTGTCACGTGCTCGTCTTGGCGTTCGTCGTTGCTACCGCGACAATGTCCGCCTTGACTCGCGTTACGCTAAGACAGGGTGGCAGTGGTGTCACGTGCTCATCTCGGCGTTCGTCGTCGCTACCGCGACAACGTCTGCCTCGACTCGCATAACCCTAAGATAGACAGGGTGGCAGTGGTGTCACGTGCTCGTCTCGGCGTTCGTCGTCGCTACCATGATGACATCCGCCTCGACTCGCGTGACCTTAAGATAGACAGGGTGGCAGTGGTGTCATGTGCTTGTCTCTGTGTCCGTCGTTGCTACTGCGACGATGTTCGCCTCGACTCGCGTATCCCTAAGATAGACAGGGTGGCACTGGTGTCACGGGCTCGTCTCGGCGTCCTTCGTCGCTACCGCGACGACGTCCGCCTCGACTTGCATTACGATAAGACAGGGTGGCAGTGGTGTCACGTGCTCGTCTCGACGTCCGTAGTCGCTACCGCGACGACGTCCGCCTCGACTCGCATTACGCTAAGACAGGGTGGTAGTGGTGTCATGTGCTCGTCTCGGCGTCCATTGTCGCTACCGCGATGACGTCCGCCTCGACTCGCGTGAACCTAAGATAGACTGGGTGACTGTGGTGTCACGTGCTCGTCTCGGCGTCCGTCGTCGCTACCGCGCCGACGTCCGCCTCGACACGCGTAACCCTAAGATAGACAAGGTTTCACTAGTGTCATGTGCTCGTCTCGGCATCCGTCGTCGCTACCGCGACGACGTCCGCCTCGACAAGCGTTATGATAAGATAGGGTGGCAGTGGTGTCACGTGCTCATCTCGGCGTCCGTCGTCGCTACCGCGACGACGTCCACCTCGACTCGCATAACCCTAAGATAGACAGGGTGGCAGTGGGGTCACGTGCTCGTCTCGGCGTCCGTCGTCGCTACCGCGACGACGTCCGCCTCGACTCGCATAACCCTAAGATAAACAGGGTGCAGTGGTGTCACGTGCTCGTCTCGGCCTCCGTCGTCGCTACCGCGACGACGTCCACCTGGACTCGCGTAACCCTAAGAAACACAGGGTGACAGTGGTGTCACGTGCTCATCTCGGCGTCCGTCGTTGCTACCGCGATGACGTCCGCCTCGACTCGCATAACCCTAAGATAGACAGGATGGTAGTGGTGTCACGTGCTCGTCTCGGCGTCCGTCGTCGCAACCGCAACGACGTCCGCTTCGACTCACCTAATCCTAAGATAGACAGGGTGGCAGTGGTGTCACGTGCTCGTCTCAGCCTCTGTCGTCGCTACCGAGACGACGTCCGCCTCGACTCGCGTAACACTAAGATAGAAAGGGTGATAGTGGTGTCACATGCTCGTCTCGGCATCCGTCGTCGCTACCACGACGATGTCCGCCTCGACTCGCATTACGATAAGACAGGGTGGTAGTGGTGTCACGTGCTCGTCTCGGCGTCCGCCTTGACTCGCGTTACGCTAAGACAGGGTGGCAGTGGTGTCGCGTGCTCGTCCTGGCGTTCGTCGTCGCTACCGCGACGACGTCCGCCTTGACTCGTGTTACGCTAAGACAGGGTGGCAGTGGTGTCATGTGCTCGTCTCGGCGTTCGTCATCGCTACCATGACGACATCCGCCTCGACTCGCATAATCCTAAGATAGACAGGGTGGCAGTGGAGTCACGTGCTTGTCTCGGCGTTCATCGTCGCTACCATGACGACGTCCGCCTCGACTCGCGTGACCCTAAGATAGACAGGGTGACAGTGGTGTCACGTGCTCGTCTCGGCGTCCGTCGTCGTGGTAGACAGGGTGACAGTGGTGTGACGTGCTAGTCTCAGCGTCCGTCATCGCTACCGCGACGACGTCCGCCTCGACTCGCGTAACCGTAAGATAGACAGGGTGGCATTGGTGTCACGTGCTTGTCTCGGCATCCGTCGTCGCTACCGCGATGACGTCCGCCTCGACTCGCGTTACGAAAAGGCAGGGTGGCAGTGGTGTCACGTGCTTGTCTCGGCGTTCGTGGTCGCTACCGCGACGACGTCCGCCTCGACTCGCGTAACCCTATGATAGACAGGGTGGTAGTGGTGTCACGTGCTCGTCTCGGCGTCCGCCTTGACTCGCGTTACGCTAAGACAGGGTGGCAGTGGTGTCACGTGCTCGTCCTAGCGTTCGTCGTCGCTACCGCGACGACGTCCACCTTGACTCGCGTTACGCTAAGACAGGGTGGCAGTGGTGTCATGTGCTCGTCTCGGCGTTCGTCATCGCTACCACGACGACGTCCGCCTCGACTCGCATAACCCTAAGATAGACAGGGTGGCAGTGGTGTCACGTGCTAGTCTTGGTGTTCATCGTAGCTACCATGGCGAAGTCTGCCTCGACTCGCGTGACCCTAAGATAGACAGGGTGACAGTGGTGTCACGTGCTCGTCTCGGCGACCGTCGTCGTGGTAGCCATGGTGACAGTGGTGTCACGTGCTAGTCTCGGCGTCCGTCATCGCTACCGCGACGACGTCCACCTCGACTCACGTAACCATAAGATAGACAGGGTGGCATTGGTGTCACGTGCTTGTCTCGGCATCCGTCGTCGCTACCGCGATAACGTCCGCCTCGACTCGCGTTACGAAAAGGCAGGGTGGCAGTGGTGTCACGTGCTTGTCTCGGCGTTCATGGTCGCTACCGTGACGATGTCTGCCTCGACTCGCGTGACCCTAAGATAGACAGGGTGACAGTGGTGTCACGTGCTCGTCTCGGCGTCCGTCGTCGTGGTAGACAGGGTGACAGTGGTGTCACGTGCTAGTCTCAGCGTCCGTCATCGCTTCCGCGACGACGTCCGCCTCGACTCGCGTAACCGTAAGATAGACAGGGTGGCATTGGTGTCATGTGCTTGTCTCGGCATCCGTCGTCGCTACCGCGATGACGTCCGCCTCGACTCGCGTTACGAAAAAGCAGCTTGGCAGTGGTGTCACGTGCTTGTCTCGGCGTTCGTGGTCGCTACCGCGACGACGTCCGCCTCGACTCGCGTAACCCTATGATAGACAGGGTGGTAGTGGTGTCACGTGCTCGTTTCGGCATCCGTCGTCGCTATCGCGACGATGTTTGCCTCGACTCGCATTACCCTAAGATAGACAGGGTGGCAGTGGTGTCACGTTCTCGTAACGGTGTCCGTCGTCGCTACTACGACGATGTCCGCCTCGTCTCACGTAACCCTAAGATAGACAGGGTGGCACTGGTATCACGTGCTCGTCTCCGCATCCGTCGTCGCTACCGCGACGACGTCCACCTCGACTCACGTAACCCTAAGAAACATAGGGTGACAGTGGTGTCACGTGCTCGTCTCGGCGTCCGTCGTTGCTACCACGATGACGTCCGCCTCGACTCGCGTGACCCTAAGATAGAGAGGGTGGCAGTGGTGTCACGTGCTTGTCTCGGCATCCGTCGTCGCTACCGCGATGACGTCCGCCTCGACTCGCGTTACGAAAAGGCAGGGTGGCAGTGGTGTCACGTGCTTGTCTCGGCGTTCGTGGTCGCTACCGCGACGACGTCCGCCTCGACTCGCGTAACCCTATGATAGACAGGGTGGTAGTGGTGTCACGTGCTCGTCTCGGCGTCCGCCTTGACTCGCGTTACGCTAAGACAGGGTGGCAGTGGTGTCACGTGCTCGTCCTAGCGTTCGTCGTCGCTACCGCGACGACATCCGCCTTGACTCGCGTTACGCTAAGACAGGGTGGCAGTGGTGTCATGTGCTCATCTCGGCGTTCGTCATCGCTACCACGACGACGTCCGCCTCGACTCGCATAACCCTAAGATAGACAGGGTGGCAGTGGTGTCACGTGCTAGTCTTGGTGTTCATCGTCGCTACCATGACGAAGTCTGCCTCGACTCGCGTGACCCTAAGATAGACAGGGTGACAGTGGTGTCACGTGCTCGTCTCGGCGTCCGTCGTCGTGGTAGCCAGGGTGACAGTGGTGTCACGTGCTAGTCTCGGCGTCCGTCATCGCTACCGCGACGACGTCCACCTCGACTCACGTAACCATAAGATAGACAGGGCGGCATTGGTGTCACGTGCTTGTCTCGGCATCCGTCGTCGCTACCGCGATAACGTCCGCCTCGAGTCGCGTTACGAAAAGGCAGGGTGGCAGTGGTGTCACGTGCTTTTCTCGGCGTTCATGGTCGCTACCGTGACGACGTCCGCCTCGACTCGCGTAACCCTAAGATAGACAGGGTGGTAGTGGTGTCACGTGCTCGTTTCGGCATCCGTCGTCACTATCGCTACGACTTTTGCCTCGACTCGCATTACCCTAAGATAGACAGGGTGGCAGTGGTGTCACGTGCTCATAACGGTGTCCATAGTCGCTACCGCGACGATGTCCGCCTCGTCTCACGTAACCCTAAGATAGATAGGGTGGCACAGGTATCACGTGCTCGTCTCGGCATCCGTCGTCGCTACCGCGACGACGTCCACCTCGACTCACGTAACCCTAAGAAACATATGGTGACAGTGGTGTCACGTGCTCGTCTCGGCGTCCGTCGTTGCTACCGCGACGACGTCCGCCTCGACTCGCGTGACCCTAAGATAGAGAGGGTGGCAGTGGTGTCACGTGCTTGTCTCGGCATCCGTCGTCGCTACCGCGATGACGTCCGCCTCGACTCGCGTTACGAAAAGGCAGGGTGGCAGTGGTGTCACGTGCTTGTCTCGGCGTTCGTGGTCGCTACCGCGACGACGTCCGCCTCGACTCGCGTAACCCTATGATAGACAGGGTGGTAGTGGTGTCACGTGCTCGTCTTAGCGTCTGTCGTCGCTACCGCGATGACGTCCGCCTCGACTTGCGTTACGATAAGACAGGGTGGCAGTGGTGTCACGTGCTCGTCTATGCGTCCATCGTCGCTACCGCGACGATGTCCGCCTTGGTTCGCGTTGTGCTAATACAGGGTGGCAGTGGTGTCACGTGCTCGTCTTGGCGTCCGACGTCCGCCTTGACTCGCGTTACGCTAAGATAGACGGGGTGGCAGTGGTGTCAAGTGCTCGTCTCAGCGTCCGATGTCACTACCGCGACGACGTCCGCCTCGACTTGCGTAACCCTAAGATAAACGGGGTGACAGTGGTGTCACATTCTCGTCTCGGCGTTCGTCGTCGCTACCGCGACGACGTCCGTCTCGACTCGTGTTACGATAAGACAAGGTGGCATTGGTGTCACGTGCTCGTCTTGGCGTCCGTCGTCGGTACCGCGATGACGTCCGCCTCGACTTGCGTTGTGCTAAGACAGGGTGGCAGTGGTGTCACGTGCTTGTCTTGACGTCGTCACGAACATCCGCCTCAACTCGCGTTGCGCTAAGACATGGTGGCAGTGGTGTCATGTGCTCGCCTTGACTCGCATTTCGCTAAGACAGGGTGTCTGTGGTGTCACGTGCTCGTCTCGGTGTCCGTCATCGCTACCGCGATGACGTCCACCTCGACTCGCATAACCAAAAGATAGGACAAGAGTGGGGCCAGTGGTGTGTCACGTGCTCGTCATAGCATCCTTCGTCGCTACCGTGATGACGTCCACCTTGACTGCGTAACCGTAAGATAGACAGGGTGACAGTGGTGTCACAGTGCTCATCTCGGCGTCCGTCGTCGATACCACGAAGACGTCCGCCCCGACTCACGTAACCATAAGATAGAAAGGGTGGTAGTGGTGTCACAGTGCTCGTCTCGGCGTCAATCGTGTCACCATGAGATGTCCGCCTCGACTCGCATCACGGATAAGAAAGGGTGGCAGTGGTGTGACGTGCTCGTCTCGGTGTCCGTCGTCGCTACCGCTATGACATGCCTTGACTCGCGTTACGGCCTTAAGACAGTGTGGCAATGGTGCATGCTGCGTCTCGGTTGTCGTCGTCGCTACCGCGAGACGTCCGCCTCGATCGGTAACCATACGATAGGCAGCGGTGGCTTTGGGTGGCAGTGGGTCACGTGCTCGTATCGGCGGCCATACGTCGCACCGACGACGCGCCTCGCTAGCATGACCCTAAGATAGACAGGGTGGCAGTGGTGTCACGTGCTCGTCATAGCATCCTTCGTCGCTACCGTGATGACGTCCACCTTGACTCGCGTAACCGTAAGATAGACAGGGTGACAGTGGTGTCACGTGCTCATCTCGGCGTCCGTCGTCGATACCACGAAGACGTCCGCCTCGACTCACGTAACCATAAGATAGAAAGGGTGGTAGTGGTGTCACGTGCTCGTCTCGGCGTCAATCGTCGTCACCATGACGATGTCCGCCTCGACTCGCATCACGATAAGAAAGGGTGGCAGTGGTGTGACGTGCTCGTCTCGGTGTCCGTCGTCGCTACCGCTATGACATCCGCCTTGACTCGCGTTACGCTAAGACAGTGTGGCAATGGTGTCATGTGCTCGTCTCGGTGTCCGTCGTCGCTACCGCGATGACGTCCGCCTCGACTCGCGTAACCATATGATAGGCAGGGTGGCAGTGGTGTCACGTGCTCGTCTCGGCGTCCATCGTCGCTACCGCGACGACGTTCGCCTCGACTCGCATGACCCTAAGATAGGCAGGGTGGTAGTGGTGTCACGTGCTTGTCTCGGCATCCACTGTCGCTACCGCGACGACGTCCACCTCGACTCGCGTGACCCTAAGATAGACAGGGTGACAGTGGTGTCACGTGCTCGTCTCGGCATCCGTCGTCGCTACCGCGATGACGTCCGCCTCGACTCTCGTAACCCTAAGATAGACAGGGTGTCACTGGTGTCATGTGCTCTTCTCGGCATCCGTCGTCGCTACCGCGACGATGTCCGCCTCGACAAGCGTTATGATAAGACAGGGTGGCAATGGTGTCACATGCTCGTCTCGGCGTCCGTCGTCGCTACCGCGACGATGTCCGCCTTGACTCGCGTATCCCTAAGATAGACAGGGTGGCAGTGGTGTCACATGCTCATCTCGGCGTCCGTCGTCGCTACCGCGACGACGTCCGCCTCGACTCGCATAACCCAAAGATAGACAGGGTGGCAGTGGTGTCACGTGCTCGTCTCGGCGTCCGTCATCGCTACCGCGACAACGTCCACCTGGACTCGCGTAACCCTAAGAAACACAGGGTGACAGTGGTGTCACGTGCTCGTCTCGGCGTCCGTTGTCGCTACAGCGAGGACGTCCGCCTCGACTCGCGTAACAATAAGATAGACAGGATGGTAGTGGTGTCATGTGCTCGTCTCGGCGTCCGTCGTCGCAACCGCAACGACGTCCGCTTCGACTCACCTAATCCTAAGATAGACAGTGTGGCAGTGGTGTCACGTGCTCGTCTCGGCCTCCGTCGTCGGTACCGAGATGACGTCCGCCTCGACTCACGTAACACTAAGATAGACAGGGTGACAGTGGTGTCACGTGCTCGTCTCGGTGTCTGTCGTCGCTACCACGACGACGTCCGCCTCGACTCGCGTTACGATAAGACAGGGTGGCAGTGGTGTCATGTGCTCGTCTCGGCGTTCGTCGTCGCTACCGCGACAATGTTCGCCTCGACTCGCGTAACCCTAAGATAAACAGGGTGACAGTGGTGTCACGTGCTTGTCTCGGCGTCCGTCTTGACTCGCATTACACTAAGACAGGGTGGCAGTGGTGTCACGTGCTCATCTTGGCGTTCGTCGTTGCTACCACGACAACGTCCGCCTTGACTCGCGTTACGCTAAGACAGGGTGGCAGTAGTGTCACGTGCTCATCTCGGCGTTCGTCGTCGCTACCGCGACAACGTCTGCCTCGACTCGCATAACCCTAAGATAGACAGGGTGGCAGTGGTGTCGTGCTCGTCTTAGGCGTTTCGTCGCGATACCATGACGACATCCGCCTGCCGACTCGCGTGACCTTAAGATAGACAGGGTGGCAGTGGTGTCATGTGCTTGTCTCGTGTCCGTGTTGCTACCGGACGATGTTCGCGCTCGATCGCGTTATCCTAAGATAGACAGGGGGCACTGGTGTCACGGCTCGTCTCGGCGTCCGTCGTCGCTACCGCGACGACGTCCGCCTCGAACTTGCATTACGATAAGACAGGGGTGGCAGTGGTGTCACGTGCTCGGCTCGGCGTCCGTAGTCGTTACCGCGACGACGTCCGCCTCGACTCGCGTTACGCTAAGACAGGGTGGTGGTAGTGGTGTCAGTGCTCGTCTCGGCATCCATTGTCGCTACCGCGATGACGTGCCTCGATACGTGAACCTAAGATAGACAGGGGGTGATGTGGTGTCACGTGCTCGGTCTCGGGTCCGTGTCGCTACCGCGTCGACGTCCGCCTCGACTCGCGTAACCCTAAGATAGACAGGGTTTCACTGGTGTCATGTGCTCGTCTCGGCATCCGTCGTCGCTACCGCGACGACGTCCGCCTCGACAAGCGTTATGATAAGATAGGGTGGCAGTGGTGTCACGTGCTCGTCTCGGCGTCCGTCGTCGCTACCGCGACGACGTCCGCCTCGACTCGCATAACCCTAAGATAAACAGGGTGCAGTGGTGTCACGTGCTCGTCTCGGCCTCCGTCGTCGCTACCGCGACGACGTCCACCTGGACTCGCGTAACCCTAAGAAACACAGGGTGACAGTGGTGTCACGTGCTCGTCTCGGCGTCCGTCGTTGCTACCGCGATGACGTCCGCCTCGACTCGCGTAACCCTAAGATAGACAGGATGGTAGTGGTGTCACGTGCTCGTCTCGGCGTCCGTCGTCGCAACCGCAACGACGTCCGCTTCGACTCACCTAATCCTAAGATAGATAGGGTGGCAGTGGTGTCACGTGCTCGTCTCAGCCTCCGTCGTCGCTACCGAGACGACGTCCGCCTCGACTCACGTAACACTAAGATAGAAAGGGTGATAGTGGTGTCACGTGCTCGTCTCGGCATCCGTCGTCGCTACCACGACGATGTCCGCCTCGACTCGCGTTACGATAAGACAGGGTGGTAGTGGTGTCACGTGCTCGTCTCGGCGTCCGCCTTGACTCGCGTTACGCTAAGACAGGGTGGCAGTGGTGTCACGTGCTCGTCCTGGCGTTCGTCGTCGCTACCGCGACGACGTCTGCCTTGACTCGCGTTACGCTAAGACAGGGTGGCAGTGGTGTCATGTGCTCGTCTCGGTGTTCGTCATCGCTACCATGACGACGTCCGCCTCGACTCGCGTAACCCTAAGATAGACAGGGTGGCAGTGGAGTCACGTGCTTGTCTCGGCGTTCATCGTCGCTACCATGACGATGTCCGCCTCGACTCGCGTGACCCTAAGATAGACAGGGTGACAATGGTGTCACGTGCTCGTCTCGGCGTCCGTCGTCGTGGTAGACAGGGTGACAGTGGTGTCACGTGCTAGTCTCAGCGTCCGTCATCGCTACCGCGACGACGTCCGCCTCGACTCGCGTAACCGTAAGATAGACAGGGTGGCATTGGTGTCACGTGCTTGTCTCGGCATCCGTCATCGCTACCGCGATGACGTCCGCCTCGACTCGCGTTACGAAAAGGCAGGGTGGCAGTGGTGTCACGTGCTTGTCTCGGCGTTCGTGGTCGCTACCGCGACGACGTCCGCCTCGACTCGCGTATCCCTATGATAGACAGGGTGGTAGTGGTGTCACGTGCTCGTTTTGGCATCCGTCGTCGCAATCGCGATGATGTTTGCCTCGACTCGCATTACCCTAAGATAGATAGGGTGGCAGTGGTGTCACGTGCTCGTAACGGTGTCCGTCGTCGCTACTACGACGATGTCCGCCTCGTCTCACGTAACCCTAAGATAGACAGGGTGGCACTGGTATCACGTGCTCGTCTCGGCATCCGTCGTCCCTACCGCGACGACGTCCACCTCGACTCACGTAACCCTAAGAAACATAGGGTGACAGCGGTGTCACGTGCTCGTCTCGGCGTCCGTCGTTGCTACCACGACGACGTCCACCTCGACTCGCGTAACCCTAAGATAGACAGGATGGTAGTGGTGTCACGTGCTCGTCTCGGCATCCGTCGTCACAACCGCAACGACGTCTGCTTCGACCCGCCTAACCCTAAGATAGACAGGGTGGCAGTGGTGTCACGTGCTCGCCTCGGCCTCCGTCGTCGCTACCGAGACGACGTCCGCCTCGACTCGCGTAACACTAAGATAGAAAGGGTGATAGTGGTATCACGTGCTCGTCTCGGCGTTCGTCGTCGCTACCACGACAACGTCCGCCTCGACTCGCGTTACGATAAGACAGGGTGGTAGTGGTGTCACATGCTCGTCTCGGCGTCCGCCTTGACTCGCGTTACGCTAAGACAGGGTGGCAGTGGTGTCACGTGCTCGTCCTAGCGTTCGTCGTCGCTACCGCGACGACGTCCGCCTTGACTCGCGTTACGCTAAGACAGGGTGGCAGTGGTGTCATGTGCTCGTCTCGGCGTTCGTCATCGCTACCACGACGACGTCCGCCTCGACTCGCATAACCCTAAGATACACAGGGTGGCAGTGGTGTCACGTGCTAGTCTTGGTGTTCATCGTCGCTACCATGACGAAGTCTGCCTCGACTCGCGTGACCCTAAGATAGACAGGGTGACAGTGGTGTCACCTGCTCGTCTCGGCGTCCGTCGTCGTGGTAGCCAGGGTGACAGTGGTGTCACGTGCTAGTCTCGGCGTCCGTCATCGCTACCGCGACGACGTCCAGCTCGACTCACGTAACCATAAGATAGACAGGGTGGCATTGGTGTCACGTGCTTGTCTCGGCATCCGTCGTCGCTACCGCGATAACGTCCGCCTCGACTCGCGTTACGAAAAGGCAGGGTGGCAGTGGTGTCACGTGCTTGTCTCGGCGTTCATGGTCGCTACCGTGACGATGTCCGCCTCGACTCGCGTAACCCTAAGATAGATAGGGTGGTAGTGGTGTCACGTGCTCGTTTCGGCATCCGTCGTCGCTATCGCTACGACTTTTGCCTCGACTCGCATTACCCTAAGATAGACAGGGTGGCAGTGGTGTCACGTGCTCATAACGGTGTCCATCGTCGCTACCGCGACGATGTCCGCCTCGTCTCACGTAACCCTAAGATAGATAGGGTGGCACTGGTATCACGTGCTCGTCTCGGCATCCGTCGTCGCTACCGCGACGACGTCCACCTCGACTCACGTAACCCTAAGAAACATATGGTGACAGTGGTGTCACGTGCTCGTCTCGGCGTCCGTCGTTGCTACCGTGACGACGTCTGCCTCGACTCGCGTAACCCTAAGATAGACAGGATGGTAGTGGTGTCACGTGCTCGTCTAGGCATCCGTCGTCACAACCGCAATGACGTCCGCTTCGACTCGCCTAACCCTAAGATAGACAGGGTGGCAGTGGTGTCACGTGCTCGTCTCGGCCTCTGTCGTCGCTACAGAGACGACGTCCGCCTCGACTCGCGTAACACTGAGATAGAAAGGGTGATAGTGGTGTCACGTGCTCGTCTCGGCGTCCATCGTCGCTTCCACGACGACGTCCGCCTCGACTCGCGTTACGATAAGACAGGGTGGTAGTGGTGTCACGTGCTCGTCTCGGCGTCCGCCTTGACTCGCGTTACAATAAGACAGGGTGGCAGTGGTGTGACGTGCTCGTCCTGGCGTTCGTCGTCGCTACCGCGACAATGTCCGCCTTGACTCGCGTTACGCTAAGACAGGGTGGCAGTGGTGTCATGTGCTCGTCTCGGCGTTCGTCATCGCTACCACGACGATGTCCGCCTCGACTCGCATAACCCTAAGATAGACAGGTTGGCAGTGGCGTCACGTGCTTGTCTCGGCGTTCATCGTCGCTACCATGACGACGTCCTCCTCGACTCGCGTGACCCTAAGATAGACAGGGTGACAGTGGTGTCACGTGCTCGTCTCGGCGTCCGTCGTCGTGGTAGACAGGGTGACAGTGGTGTCATGTACTAGTCTCGGCGTCCGTCATCGCTACCGCGACGACGTCCGCCTCGACTCGCGTAACCGTAAGATAGACAGGGTGGCATTGGTGTCACGTTCTTGTCTCGGCATCCGTCGTCGCTACCGCGATGACGTCCGCCTCGACTCGCGTTACGAAAAGGCAGGGTGGCAGTGGTATCACGTGCTTGTCTCGGCGTTCGTGGTCGCTACCGTGACGACGTCCGCCTCGACTCATGTAACCCTAAGATAGACAGGGTGGTAGTGGTGTCACGTGCTCGTTTTGGGATCCGTCGTCGCTATCGCGACGACGTTTGCCTCGACTCGCATTACGCTAAGATAGACAGGGTGGCAATGGTGTCACGTGCTCGTCTCAGTGTCCGTCGTCGCTACCACGACGACGTCTGCCTCGACTCGCGTTATGATAAGACAGGGTGGCAGTGGTGTCACGTGCTCGTCTCGGCATCCGTCGTCGATATCGCGATGACGTCCGCCTCGACTCGCATTACGCTAAGACAGGGTGGCAGTGGTGTCACGTGCTCATCTTGGCATTCATCGTCGCTACAGCGACGACGTCCGCCTTGACTCGGGTTACGCTAAGATAGGGTGGCAGTGGTGTCACGTGCTTGTCTCGGCGTTCGTCGTCACTACCGTGACGACGCCCACCTCGACTCGCATAACCCTAAGATAGACAGGGTGGCAGTGGTGTCACGTGCTCGCCTCGGCAATCGTCATCGCTATAGCGACAACGTCCGCGTCGACTCGCGTGACCCTAAGATAGATAGGGTGACAGTGGTGTCACGTGCTCGTCTCGGTGTCCGTCGTCGCGGTAGACAGGGTGACAGTTTTGTCACGTGCTCGTCTCGGCGTCCGTCGTCGCTACCGTGATGACGTCCGCCTCGACTCGCGTTACGATAAGACAGGGTGGTAGTGGTGTCACGTGCTCGTCTCGGCGTTCGTCGTCGCTACCGTGACAATGTCCGCCTCGACTCGCGTAACCCTAAGATAGACAGGGTGGCAGTGGTGTCACGTGCTTGTTTCAGCATCCGTCTTCGCTATCGCGACGACGTTCGCCTCGACCCGCATTACCCTAAGATAGACAGGGTGGCAGTGGTGTCACGTGAACGCCTCGGCGTCCGTCGTCGCTACCGCGACGAGGTCCGCCTCGAGTCGCGTAACCCTAATATAGACAGGGTGGCACTGGTGTCACGTGCTTGTCTCAGCATCCGTCGTCGCTACCGCGACGACGTCCGCCTCGACTCGCGTTACGATAACACAGGGTGGCAGTGGTGTCACGTGCTCGTCTCGGCGTCCGTCGTCGCTACCGCGATGACGTCCACCTCGACTCGCGTAACCCTAAGAAACACAGGGTGATAGTGGTGTCACGTGCTTGTCTCGGCGTCCGTCGTCGCTACCGCGATGACGTCCGCCTCGACTCACGTAACCCTAAGATAGACAGGATGGTAGTGGTGTCACATGCTCGTCTCGGCGTCCATCGTCGCAACCGCAAAGACGTCCGCCTCGACTTGCCTAACCCTAAGATAGACAGTGTGGTAGTGGTGTCACGTGCTCGTCTTGGCCTCCGTCGTCGCTACCGAGAGTCGAGGCTTAAACCTAAGATAGACAGGGTGGTAGTGGTGTCACATGCTCATTTCGGCATCCGTCGTTGCTATCGCGACGACGTTCGCCTCGACTCGCATTACCCTAAGATAGACAGGGTGGTAGTGGTGTCAAGTGAACGTCTCGCCGTCCGTCGTCGCTACCGCGATGATGTCCGCCTTGACTCGCGTAACCCTAATATAGACAGGGTGGCACTGGTGTCACGTGCTCGTCTCGGCATCCATCGTCGCTACTGCGACGACGTCCACCTCGACTCGCGTAACCCTAAGAACCACAGGGTGACAGTGGTGTCACGTGCTCGTCTCGGCGTCCGTCGTCGCTACCGCGACGACGTCCGCCTCGACTCGCGTAACCCTAAGATAGACAGGATGGTAGTGGTGTCACGTGCTCGTCTCGGTGTCCGTCGTCGCAACCGCGACGACGTCCGCATTGACTCGCGTTATGCTAAGACAGGGTGGCAGTGGTGTGACGTGCTCGTCTCTGCGTTTGTCGTTGCTACCGCGATGACGTCCACCTCTACTCGCATAACACTAAGATAGACAGGGTGGCAGTGGCGTCACGTGCTCGTCTCGGCGTTCGTCGTCGCTACCGCGACGACGTCCACCTCGACTCGCCTGACCCTAAGATAGACGGGGTGACAGTGGTATCACGTGCTCGTCTCGGCGTCCGTCATCGCTGTAGATAGGGTGACAGTGGTGTCACATGCTCGTCTCGGCATCCGTCGTCGCTACCGCGACGACGTCCGCCTCGACTCGCGTAACCCTAAGATAGACAGGGTGGCATTGGTGTCACATGCTTGTCTCGGCATCCGTCGTCGCTACTGCGATGACGTCCGCCTCGACTCGCGTAATCCTAAGATAGACAGGGTGGCAGTGGTGTCATGTGCTTGTTTCGGCACCCGTCTTCGCTATCGCGATGACGTTCGCCTCGACTCGCATTACCCTAAGATAGACATGGTGGCAGTTGTGTCACGTGAACGTCTCGGCGTCTGTCGTCGCTACCGCGACGAGGTCCGCCTCGACTCGTGTAACCCTAATATAGACAGGGTGGCACTGGTGTCACGTGCTCGTCTCGGCATCCGTCGTCACTACCGCGACGACGTCCGCCTCGACTCGCGTTATGATAAGATAGGGTGGCAGTGGTGTCACGTGCTCGTCTCGGCGTCCATCGTCGCTACCGCGACGACGTCCACCTTGACTCGCATAACCCTAAGATAGATATGGTGGCAGTGGTGTCACGTGCTCGTCTTGGCGTCCGTTGTCGCTACCGCGATGACGTCCACCTCGACTCGCGTAACCCTAAGAAACACAGGGTGATTGTGGTGTCACGTGCTTGTCTCGGCGTCCGTCGTCGCTACCACGACGACGTCCGCCTCGACTCGCGTAACCCTAAGATAGACAGGATGGTAGTCGTGTCACATGCTCGTCTCGGCGTCCATCGTCGCAACCGCAACGACGTCCGCCTCGACTCGCCTAACCCTAAGATAGACAGGTTGGCAGTGGTTTCACGTGCTCGTCTTGGCCTCAGTTGTCGCTACCGCGACGACGTCCGCCTCGACTCGCCTAACACTAAGATAGAAAGGGTGACAGTGGTGTCACGTGCTCGTCTCGGCATCCGTCGTCGCTACCACGACGACGTCCGCCTCGACTCGCGTTACTGTAAGATAGGGTAGCAGTGGTGTCACGTGCTCATCTCGGCGTCCGTCGTCGCTACCGTGAAGGCATCCGCCTTGACTTGCGTTACGCTAAGACTGGGTGGCAGTGGTGTCACGTGCTTGTCTTGGCGATCGTCGTTGATACCGTGACGACGTCCGCCTTGACGTGCATTATGCTCAGACAGGGTGGCAGTGGTGTCACGTGCTCGTCTTGGTGTTCGTCGTCAATACCGCGACGATGTCCGCCTTGACTCGCGATACGCTAAGACAGGGTGGCAGTGGTGTCACGTGCTCGTCTTGGCGTTCGTCGTCGATACCGCTATAACGTCCGCCTTGACTCGCGTTATGCTAAGACAATGTGGCAGTGGTGTCACGTGCTCGTCTCGGTGTTCGTTGTCGCTACCGCGACGATGTCCGCCCCGACTCGCATAACCCTAAGATAGACAGGGTGGCAGTGGTGTCACGTGCTCTTCTCGGTGTTCGTCGTCGCTACCGCGATGACGTCCGCCTCGACTCGTGTGACCCTAAGATAGACAGGGTGACAGTGGTGTCACGTGCTCGTCTCGGCGTCCGTCGTCGCGGTAGACAGGGTGCCATTGGTGTCACGTGCTTGTCTCGGCGTCCGTCGTCGCTATCGCAATGACGTCCGCCTTGACTCGCGTTACGATAAGACAGGATGGCAGTGGTGTCACGTGCTTGTCTCGGCGTTCGTCGTTGCTACCATGATGACGTCTGCCTCGACTAGCGTAACCCTAAGATAGAAAGGGTGGCAGTGGTGTCACGTGCTCGTTTCGGCATCCGTCATCGCTATCGCGACGACGTTCGCCTCGACTCGCATTACCCTAAGATAGACAGGGTGGCAGTGGTCTCACGTGCTCGTCTCAGCGTCCGTCGTCGCTACCGCGACGACGTCCGCCTCGACTCGCGTAACCCTAAGATAGACTGGATGGTAGTGGTGTCACGTGCTCATCTCAGCATCCGTCTTCACAACCGCAATGACGTCCGCTTCGACTCGCCTAACCCTAAGATAGACAGGGTGGCAGTGGTGTCACGTGCTCGTCTCGGCCTCCATCGTTGCTACCGCGATGACGTCCGCCTCGACTCCCGTAACACTAAGATAGAAAGGTTGACAGTGGTGTCACGTGCTCGTCTCGGCGTCCGTCGTCGATATCACGACGACGTCCGCCTTGACTCGCGTTACGCTAAGACAGGGTGGCAGTGGTGTCACGTGCTCGTCTTGGCGTTCGTTGTCGCTACAGCGACGACGTCCGCCTTGACTCGCGTTACGCTAAGACAGGGTGGCAGTGGTGTCACGTGCTCGTCTCGACGTTCGTCGTCGCTACCGTGACGACGCCCACCTCGACTCGCATAACCCTAAGATAGACAGGGTGGCAGTGGTGTCACGTGCTCACCTCGGCGTTCGTCGTCGCTACAGCGACAACGTCCGCCTCGACTCGCGTGACCCTAAGTTAGAAAGGGTGACAGCGGTGTCACGTGCTCGTCTCGTCGTCCGTCGTCACGATAGACAGGGTGACAGTTGTGTCACATGCTCGTCTCGGCGTCCGTCGTCGCTACCGCGACGACGTCCGCCTCGACTCGCGTAACCCTAAGATAGACAGGGTGGCATTGGTTTCACGTGCTTGTCTCGGCATCCGTCGTCGCTACCGCGATGACGTCCGCCTCGACTTGCGTTACGATAAGACAGGGTGGCAGTGGTGTCACGTGCTCGTCTCGGCGTTCGTCGTCGCTACAGCGACAATGTCCGCCTCGACTCGCGTAACCCTAAGATAGACAGGGTGGCAGTGGTGTCACGTGCTCGCCTCGGCGTTCGTTGTCGCTACAGCGACAACGTCCGCCTCGACTCGCGTGAACCTAAGATAGACAGGGTGACAGCGGTGTCACGTGCTTGTCTCGGCGTCCGTCGTCGCGGTAGACAGGGTTACAGTTGTGTCACGTGCTCGTCTCGGCGTCCGTCATCGCTACCGTGACGACGTCCGCCTCGACTCGCGTAACCCTAAGATAGACAGGGTGGCATTGGTGTCACGTACTTGTCTTGGCATCCGTCGTCGCTACCGCGATGACGTCCGCCTCGACTCGCGTTACGATAAGACAGGGTGGCAGTGGTGTCACGTGCTCATCTCGGCGTTCGTCGTCGCTACCGCGACAATGTCCGCCTCGACTCACGTAACCCTAAGATAGACAGGGTGGCAGTGGTGTCACGTGCTTGTTTCGGCATCCGTCTTCGCTATCCTGACGACGTTCGCCTCGAATCACATTACCCTAAGATAGACAGGGTGGCAGTGGTGTCACGTGAACGTCCCGGCGTCCGTCGTCGCTATCGCGACGAGTTCCGCCTCGACTCGCGTAACCCTAATATAGATAGGGTGGCACTGGTGTCACGTGCTCGTCTCGGCATCCGTCGTCGCTACCGCGACGATGTCCGCCTCGACTCGCGTTACGATAAAACAGGGTGGCAGTGGTGTCACGTGCTCATCTCGGCGTCCGTCGTCGCTACCACGACGACGTCCAAATCGACTCGCATAACCCTAAGATAGACATGGTGGCAGTGGTGTCACGTGCTTGTCTCGGTGTCCGTCATCGCTACCGCGATGACGTCAACCTCGACTCGCGTAACCCTAAGAAACACAGGGTGATAGTGGTGTCAAGTGCTTGTCTCGGCGTCCGTCGTCGCTACCGCGACGACGTCCGCCTCGACTCGCGTAACCATAAGATAGACAGGATGGTAGTGGTGTCACATGCTCATCTCGGCGTCCATCGTCGCAACCGCAACGACGTCCGCCTCGACTCGCCTAACCCTAAGATAGACAGGGTGGCAGTGGTGTCACGTGCTCGTCTCGGCCTCCGTCGTCGCTACCGCGAGTCGAGGCGTAACCCTAAGATAGACAGGGTGGTAGTGGTGTCATGTGCTCGTTTCGGCATCCGTCGTCGCTATCGCGACGACGTTCGCCTCGACTCGCATTACCCTAAGATAGACAGGGTGGCAGTGGTGTCACGTGAACGTCTCGGCGTCCGTCGTCGCTACCGCGACGATGTCCGCCTCGACTCGCGTAACCCTAATATAGACAGGGTGCCACAGGTGTCACGTGCTCGTCTCGGCATCCGTCGTCGCTACCGCGACGACGTCCACCTCGACCCTCGTAACCCTAAGAACCACGGGGTGACAGTGGTGTCACGTGCTCGTCTCGGCGTCCGTCGTCGCTACCGCGATGACGTCCGACTCGACTCGCGTAACCCTATGATAGACAGGATGGTAGTGGTGTCACGTGCTCGTCTCGGTGTCCGTCGTCGCAACCGCAATGACGTCCGCTTCGACTCGCCTAACCCTAAGATAGATAGGGTGGCAGTGGTGTCACGTGCTTGTCTCGGCCTCCGTCGTTGCTACCGCGACGACATCCGCCTCGACTCGCGTAACACTAAGATAGAAAGGGTGACAATGGTGTCACGTGCTCGTCTTGGCGTCCGTCGTCGCTACCGCGACGACGTCCGCCTTGAATCGCATTACGCTAAGACAGGGTGGCAGTGGTGTCACGTGCTCGTCTTGGCGTTCGTCGTCGCTAAAGCGACGACGTCCGCCTTGACTCGCGTTACGCTAAGACAGGTTGGCAGTGGTGTCACGTGCTCGTCTCGGCGTTCGTCGTCGCTACTGCGATGACATCCATCTCTACTCGCATAACCCTAAGATAGACAGGGTGGCAGTGGTGTCACGTGCTCGTCTCGGCGTTCGTCGTCGCTACCGCGACGACGTCCACCTCGACTCGCGTGACCCTAAGATAGACAGGGTGACAGCGGTATCACGTGCTTGTCTGGGCATCCGTCATCGCGGTAGACAGGGTGGCATTGGTGTCACGTGCTTGTCTCGGCATCCGTCGTCGCTACCGCGATGACGTGCGCCTCGACTCGCGTTACGATAAGACAGGGTGGCAGTGGTGTCATGTGCTCGTCTCGGCGTTCGTCGTCGCTACCGCGACAATGTCCGCCTCGACTCGCGTAACCCGAAGATAAACAGGGTGACAGTGGTGTCACGTGCTTGTTTCGGCATCCGTCTTCGCGATCGCGATGACGTTCGCCTCGACTCGCATTACCCTAAGATAGACAGGGTGGCAATGGTGTCACGTGATCGTCTTGGTGTCCGTCGTCGCTACCGCGATGAGGTCCGCCTCGACTCGCGTAACCCTAATATAGACAGGGTGGCACTGGTGTCACGTGCTCATCTCGGCATCTGTCGTCGCTACCGCGACGACGTCCGCCTCGACTCGCGTTACGATAAGACAGGGTGGCAGTGGTGTCACGTGCTCGTCTCCGCATCCGTTGTCGCTACCGCGACGACGTCCACCTCGACTCGCATAACCCTAAGATAGACATGGTGGCAGTGGTGTCACGTGCTCGTCTCGGCGTCCGTTGTCGCTACCGCGATGACGTCCACCTCGACTCGTGTAACCCTAAGAAACACAGGTTGATAGTGGTGTCACGTGCTTGTCTCGGCGTCCGTCGTCGCTACCGCGACGACGTCCGCCTCGACACGCGTAACCCTAAGATAGACAGGATGGTAGTGGTGTCACATGCTCGTCTCGGCGTCCATCATCGCAACCGCAATGATGTCCGCCTCGACTCGCCTAACCCTAAGATAGACAGGGTGGCAGTGGTGTCACGTGCTCGTCTCGGCCTCCGTCATCGCTACCGCGACGATGTCCGCCTCGACTCGCCTAACACTAAGATAGAAAGGGTGATAGTGGTGTCATGTGCTCGTCTCGGCATTCGTCGTCGCTACCACGACGACGTCCGCCTCGACTCGCGTTACGATAAGATAGGTTGGCAATGGTGTCACGTGCTCGTCTCGGCGTCCGTCGTCGCTACCGCGAAGGCATCCGCCTTGACTCGCGTTACGCTAAGACAGGGTGGCAGTGGTGTCACGTGCTCGTCTTGACGATTGTCGTCGATACCGTGACGACGTCCGCCTTGACGCGCGTTACGCTAAGACAGGGTGGCAGTTGTGTCACGTGCTCGTCTCGGTGTTCGTCGTTGCTACCATGATGACATCTGCCTCGACTAGCGTAACCCTAAGATAGACAGGGTGGCAATGGTGTCACGTGCTCGTTTCGGCATCCATCATCGCTATCGCGACGACGTTCGCCTCGACTCGCATTACCCTAAGATAGACAGGGTGGCAGTGGTCTCACGTGCTCGTCTCAGCGTCCATCATCGCTACCGCGACGACGTCCGCCTCGACTCGCGTAACCCTAAGATAGACTGGATGGTAGTGGTGTCACGTGCTCATCTCGGCATCCGTCTTCACAACCGCAATGACGTCCGCTTCGACTCGCCTAACCCTAAGATAGACAGGGTGGCAGTGGTGTCACGTGCTCGTCTCGGCCTCCGTCGTTGCTACCGCGATGACGTCCGCCTCGACTCCCGTAACACTAAGATAGAAAGGTTGACAGTGGTGTCACGTGCTCGTCTTGGTGTCCGTCGTCGCTACCATGACGACGTCTGCCTTGACTCGCGTTACGATAAGACAGTGTGGCAGTGGTGTCACATGCTCGTCCCGGCGTCCGTCGTCGATATCACGACGACGTCCGCCTTGACTCGCATTACGCTAAGACAGGGTGGCAGTGGTGTCACGTGCTCGTCTTGGCGTTTGTTGTCGCTAGAGCGACGACGTCCGCCTTGACTCGCGTTACGCTAAGACAGGGTGGCAGTGGTGTCACGTGCTCGTCTCGACGTTCGTCGTCGCTACCGTGACGACGCCCACCTCGACTCGCCTACCCCTAAGATAGACAGGTTGGCAGTGGTGTCATGTGCTCACCTCGGCGTTCGTCGTCGCTACAGCGACAACGTCCGCCTCGACTCGCGTGACCCTAAGATAGACAGGGTGACAGCGGTGTCACGTGCTCGTCTCGTCGTCCGTCGTCACGGTAGACAGGGTGACAGTTGTATCACGTGCTCGTCTCGGCGTCCGTCGTCGCTACCGCGACGACGTCCGCCTCTACTCGCGTAACCCTAAGATAGACAGGGTGGCATTGGTTTCACGTGCTTGTCTCGGCATCCGTCGTCGCTACCGCGATGACGTCCGCCTCGACTCGCGTTACGATAAGACAGGGTGGCAGTGGTGTCACGTGCTCGTCTCGGCGTTCGTCGTCGCTACCGCGACAATGTCCGCCTCGACTCACGTAACCCTAAGATAGATAGGGTGGCAGTGGTGTCACGTGCTCGCCTCGGCGTTCGTTGTCGCTACAGCGACAACGTCCGCCTCGACTCGCGTGACCCTAAGATAGACAGGGTGACAGCGGTGTCACGTGCTCGTCTCGGCGTCCGTCGTCGTGGTAGACAGGGTTACAGTTGTGTCACGTGCTCGTCTCGGCGTCCGTCATCGCTACCGTGACGACGTCCGCCTCGACTCGTGTAACCCTAAGATAGACAGGGTGGCATTGGTGTCACATACCTGTCTTGGCATCCGTCGTCGCTACCGCGATGACGTCCGCCTCGACTCGCGTTACGATAAGACAGGGTGGCAGTGGTGTCACGTGCTCGTCTCGGCGTTCGTCGTCGCTACCGCGACAATGTCCGCCTCGACTCGCGTAACCCTAAGATAGACAGGGTGGCAGTGGTGTCACGTGCTTGTTTCGGCATCTGTCTTTGCTATCCCGACGACGTTCGCCTCGACTCACATTACCCTAAGATAGACAGGGTGGCAGTGGTGTCACGTGAATGTCTCGGCGTCCGTCGTCGCTATCGCGACGAGTTCTGCCTCGACTCGCGTAACCCTAATATAGACAGGGTGGCACTGGTGTCACATGCTCGTCTCGGCATCCGTCGTCGCTACCGCGACGACGTCCGCCTCGACTCGCGTTACGATAAAACAGGGTGGCAGTGGTGTCACGTGCTCGTCTCGGCGTCCATCGTCGCCACCGCGACGACGTCCAAATCGACTCGCATAACCCTAAGATAGACATGGTTGCAGTGGTGTCACGTGCTTGTCTCGGTGTCCGTCGTCGCTACCGCGATGACGTCAACCTCGACTCGCGTAACCCTAAGAAACACAGGGTGATAGTGGTGTCACGTGCTTGTCTCGGCGTCCGTCGTCGCTACAGCGACGACGTCCGCCTCGACTCGCGTAACCATAAGATAGACAGGATGGTAGTGGTGTCACATGCTCATCTCGGCGTCCATCGTCGCAACCGCAACGACGTCCGGCTCGACTCGCCTAACCCTAAGATAGACAGGGTGGCAGTGGTGTCACGTGCTCGTCTCGGCCTCCGTCGTCGCTACCGCGAGTCGAGGCGTAACCCTAAGATAGACAGGGTGGTAGTGGTGTCATGTGCTCGTTTCGGCATCTCGACTCGCATTACCCTAAGATAGACAGGGTGGCAGTGGTGTCACGTGAATGTCTCGGTGTCCGTCGTCGCTACCGCGACGATGTCCGCCTCGACTCGCGTAACCCTAATATAGACAGGGTGGCACTGGTGTCACGTGCTCGTCTCGGCATCCGTCGACGCTACCGCGACGACGTCCACCTCGACTCGCGTAACCCTAAGAACCACAGGGTGACAGTGGTGTCACGTGCTCGTCTCGGCGTCCGTCGTCGCTACCGCGATGACGTCCGCCTCGACTCGCGTAACCCTAAGATAGACAGGATGGTAGTGGTGTCACGTGCTCGTCTCGGTGTCAGTCGTCACAACCGCAATGACGTCCGCTTCGACTCGCCTAACCCTAAGATAGACAGGGTGGCAGTGGTGTCACGTGCTCGTCTCGGCGTTCGTCGTCGCTACCGCGATGACATCCACCTCTACTCGCATAACCCTAAGATAGACAGGGTGGCAGTGGTGTCACATGCTCGTCTCGGCGTTCGTCGTCGCTACCGCGACGATGTCCACCTCGACTCGCGTGACCCTAAGATAGACAGGGTGACAGTGGTATCACGTGCTTGTCTCGGCATCCGTCATCGCGGTAGACAGGGTGGCATTGGTGTCACGTGCTTGTCTCGGCATCCGTCGTCGCTACCGCGATGACGTCCACCTCGACTCGCGTTACGATAAGACAGGGTGGCAGTGGTGTCATGTGCTCGTCTCGGCGTTCGTCGTCGCTACCGCGACAATGTCCGCCTCGACTCGCGTAACCCTAAGATAAACAGGGTGACAGTGGTGTCACGTGCTTGTTTCGGCATCCGTCTTCGCTATCGCGATGACGTTCGCCTCGACTCGCATTACCCTAAGATAGACAGGGTGGCAGTGGTGTCACGTGATCGTCTCGGTGTCCGTCGTCGCTACCGTGACGAGGTCCGCCTCGACTCACGTAAGCCTAATATAGACAGGGTGGCACTGGTGTCACGTGCTCGTCTCGGCATCCATCGTCGCTACCGCGACGACATCTGCCTCGACTCGCGTTACGATAAGACAGGGTGGCAGTGGTGTCACGTGCTCGTCTCGGCATCCGTTGTCGCTACCGCGACGACGTCCACCTCGACTCGCATAACCCTAAGATAGACATGGTGGCAGTGGTGTCACGTGCTCGTCTCGGCGTCCATCGTCGCTACCGCGACGACGTCCAAATCGACTCGCATAACCCTAAGATAGACATGGTTGCAGTGGTGTCACGTGCTTGTCTCGGTGTCCGTCGTCGCTACCGCGATGACGTCAACCTCGACTCGCGTAACCCTAAGAAACACAGGGTGATAGTGGTGTCACGTGCTTGTCTCGGCGTCCGTCGTCGCTACCGCGACGACGTCCGCCTCGACTCGCGTAACCATAAGATAGACAGGATGGTAGTGGTGTCACATGCTCATCTCAGCGTCCATCGTCGCAACCGCAACGACGTCCGCCTCGACTCGCCTAACCCTAAGATAGACAGGGTGGCAGTGGTGTCACGTGCTCGTCTCGGCCTCCGTCGTCGCTACCGCGAGTCGAGGCGTAACCCTAAGATAGACAGGGTGGTAGTGGTGTGGTGTTCATGTCGCTACCAGGCGAATGTGGGTTCTGCCCGATCGCCGTGACCCTAAGATAGACAGGGTGGGTGACAGGGTGTCACCTGCTCGTTCTCGGCGTCCGTCGTCGCTGGTAGCCAGCGGTGACAGTGGTGCCTGGTCACGTGCTAGTCTCGGCGTCCGTATCGATAACGCGAAGACGTACAGCGACTCACGTAACCATAAGATAGACAGGGTGGCATTGGTGTCACGTGTTGTTTCTCTCGGCATAGTCGTCGCTCCGCGATAAAGTCCGCTCGATCGAGTTACGAAAAGGCAGGGTGCAGTGGTGTCACGTGATTGTCTCGGCGGTCATGGTCTGCTACAGTGACGATGTCCGACCTCGACTCGCGTAACCCTAATGAAGATAGGGTGGGAGTGGTGTCACTGCTCGTTTCGGCATACGTCGGCGCTATCGCTTACGATTTTGCCTCGCTCGCATTACCTAAGATAGACAGGGTGGCAGTGGTGTCCACGTGCTCATAACGGTTGCCATCGTCGCTACCGCGACGATGTCCGCCTCGTCTCACGTAACCCTAGATAGATTAGGGTGGCATGGTATAACGTGCTCGTCGCGGCATCCGTCGTCGCTACCGCGACGACCGTCCCACCGGACTCACGTAACCCTAAGAAAAATAGGTGACGTGGTGTCACGTGCTCGTCCGGCGTCGTCGGTTGCTAAGTGACGACGCTGCTCGACTCGCGTTACCCTAAGTAAGATAGACAGGATGTGGTAGTGGTTCACGTGCTCGTCTAGCATCCGTCGTCACAACCGCAAATGACGTCCCTTCGACTCGCCTAACCCTAAGATAGACGCGGGGTGGAAGGTGGTGTCACGTGCCGTCTCGGCCTCTGTCGTCGCTACAGAGACGAAGTCCGCCTCGACTCGCGTAAACACTGAGATAGAAAGGGTGATCGTGGTTGTCACGTGATCGTCTCGGCGTCCATCGTCGCTTCCCCGACGACGTACGGCCTCGACTCGCGTACGAGTAAGACAGGGTGGTAGTGGTGTCACGTGTCGTCTCGGCTGTCGCCTTGACTAGCTTTACAATAAGACAGCGGTGCAGTGGGGGTTGGCAGTGGTCCCCACCTTCGGTGACGTGCCGTCGTCCTGGCGTTCGTCGGACCGTTGACCGCGACAATGTCCGTCCTGACTCGCGGTACGCTAAGAACAGCGGGTGGAGTGGTTGTCAGGGATCGTCTCGCTTTCGTCATCGCTACCACGACGATGTCCGCCTTCGACTCGCAAAACTCAAGATGACAGGTTGGCAGAGTGGTGCGTCCTGCTGTCTCGGCGTTCATCGTCGGTACACATGCGACGTCGCTCCCATCGACTAGCGTGACCCGAAGATAGGACAGGGTGACAGTGGTGTCCACGTGCTCGTTCGGCGTCCGTCGCGTGGTAGACAGGGTGACAGTGGTGTCAGTAATAGTCTGACGGCTTCCGTAATCGCTACGCGAAGACGTCCGGCCTCGACGAGCGTAACAGTAGATAGACAGGGTGGCATTGGTGTCACGTTCTTGTCTCGGCATCCGTCGTCGCTACCGCGGATGACGTCCGCCTCGACTAGCGTTTAAGAAAAGGCAGGGGTGGGTGGCATGGGTATCACGTGCTTGTCTCGGAGTCGGGGTTGGTGGTCTCCGCTACCGTGACGACGTCGCATCGACTCATGTAACCCTAAGATAGACAGGGTGTAGTGGTGTCAAGTGCTCGTTTTGAGGATCCGTCGTCGCTATAGCCGACGAAGTTTGCCTCGGCTCGCCTTAAGCTAAGATAGGACAGGGTGGCAATGGTGTCACGTGCTCGTCTCAGGGTCCGTCGTCGTTACCACGACGACGTCTGCCTCGACTCGCGTTCATGATAGACAGGGTGGCAGTGTTTGAAGTGCTCGTCTCGGCAATCCGCGTCGATATCGCCCGAAAAAATGACGTCCGCATCAGACTCGCATTACGCTAAGACAGGGGTGGCAGTGGTGTAACTGTGCTCATCTTGGCATTAATCGGCGCCTACAGCGACGACGTCCGCCTTGACTCGGGTGACGCTAAGTAGGGTGGCAGTGGTGTCAGTGCTTTGTCTCGGGTTCGTCGTCACCCGTGACGAGCACACCTCGATCGCAAACCCTAAGATAGACAGTGGTTGGGCAGTGGTTGTCACGTTGCTCGCCTCGGGCAATCGTCATCGCTTTATAGCGACAAAGTCCGCGTCGGACTCGCCGTGACCCAAGATAGATTTTTGTAGGGTGACAGTGTGTCACGTGCTCGTCCTCGAGGTGTCCGTGTCGCGGTAGGGTAGACAGGGTGACAGTTTTTGTCACGGCTCGTCTCGGCGTCCGTCGCGCTACCGGAGACGTCGCCTCGAATCGCGTTACGATAAGACGGGTTGTCGTGGTGTCACGTGCTCGCTCGGGTTCGTCGTCGATACCGTGACAATGGCCGCCTCGGACTCGCGTAACCATTAAGAGAGACAGGGGTGGGCAGTGGTCACGTGCTTTGTTTAGATCGTCGTCGCCTGATCGCGACGAAGTCGCCTCGAACCGCCATTACCCTAAGAAGATAGACAGGGTGCAGTGGTGGTCACGAGTGAACGCCTCGGCGTCCGTCGTCGCTACCGCCGACGAGGTCCGCCTCGAGTCGCGGTAACCCTTAATATAGACAGGGTTCTGGCACTGGTTGTCACGTGCTGTCTCAGCATCCGTCGCGATACCGCGACGACGCCGCCTCGACTCGCGTTACGATAACACAGGGGTTGCAGTGGTGTCACGTGATCGTCTCGGCGTCCGTCGTCGCTACCGCGATGACGGCACCTGACTCGGTAACCCTAGAAACACAGGGTGATAGTGGGGTCACGTGTTGTCTCGGCGTCCGTCGTCGCTTACCGCGATGAGCCGCCCTCGACTCACGTAAACCCTAAGATAGACAGGATGGTAGTGGTGTCACATGATCGTCTCGCGTCCATCGTCGCAACCGCAAAGACGTCCGCCTCGACTGTGCCTAACCCTAAGATAGACAGTGTGGTTTAGTGGTTGGTCACGTGCCGTTAGGCCCTGTCGTTCGCTACCGAGAGTCGAGCTTAAAACTAAAGATAGACAGGGTGGTAGTGTGTCACATGATCATTTCTGCATCCGTCGTTGCTATCGCCGGAAGACGTTCCGCCTTCGACTCGCGATCTACCCTAAGATAGACAGGTGGTAGTGGTGTCTAGTGAACGTCTCGCCGTCCGTCGTCGCTACCGCGGATGATGTCCGCCTTGACTCGCGGTCGTAACCCTAATATAGACAGGGTGGCACTGGGTCACGTGCGCGTCTCGGCATCCATGTCGCACTGCGACGACGTCCACCTCGACTCGCGTAACCTAAGGAACCACAGGGGACAGTGGTGTCACGTGCTCGTCTCGGCGTCCGTCGTCGCTACCGCGACGACGTCCGCCCGATCTGCGTAAACCCTAAGATAGGACAGGATGGTAGGTAGTGGTGTCACTGCTCGTCTCGGTGTCCGTCGTCGCAACCGCGGACGACGTCCGCATTGACTCGCTTATGCTAAGACAGGGTGGGCATGGTGTGAAGGAGTGATCGTCTAGCGTTGTCGGTGCTACGCGATGACGTACACCTCTACTCGCATACACTAAATAGACAGGGTGGCAGTGGGTCCCGTGCTCGTTCTCGGCGTTCGTCGTCGCTTACCGCCGACGAGTTAACCTCGACTCGCTGGACCCTAAGATAGACGGGTATGGTGACAGTGGTATCACGTGATCGTATCGGCGTCCGTCATCGCTGTAGATAGGGTGACAGTGGTGTCACATTGCTAGTCTCGGCATCCGTCGTCGCTACCGCGACGACGTCCAAGCCCGCTCGCTAACCTACAGATAGACAGTGGTGGCTTGTGTCACTGCTGTCCGAATCGTCGTCGCCTACTGCGAGGGTCCGCCTCGAGACTGCGTAAATCCTAAGATAGACAGGGTGGGCAGTGTGTCATGTGCTTGGTTTCGGCACAACGTCTTCGCTATCGCCGATGAGTCGCATCTGACTCGCATTACCCTAAGATAGACATGGTGGCAGTTTTGTGTACGTGAACGTCTCGGCGTCTGTCGTCGCTACCGCGCGAGGTCCCCGACGCTCGATCGTGTAACCCTATATAGACAGCGGTGGCACTGGTGTCACGGTGACTCGTATCGGCATCCGTCAGTCACTACCGCGACGACGTCCGCCCGACTCGCGTATGATAAGATAGGGTGGCAGTGGTTTTGTCCGAAGTTGCTCGTCTGCGGCGTCCATCGTCGCTACGCGACGACGTCACACCTTGACTCGCAAACACCAAAGATAGATATGGTGGCAGTGGTGTCACGTGCTAGTCTTGGGGCGCGTTGTCGCTACCGCGATGACGTCCACCTCGACTCTGCGTAAACCCTAAGCAACAGGGTGATTGTGGTGTCACGTGCTTGTCCGCGTTCCGTCGTCGGTACCAACGACGACGGTCCGCCTCACTCGCGAACCCAAGATAGAACAGGATGGTAGTCGTGTCCATGCTCGTTCCGGCACGTCATCGTCGCAACGCAACGACGTCGCCTCGACTCGCCTAACCCTACAGATAGACAGGTTGGCAGTGGTTGTCAACGTGGCTCTCTGGCCTACAGGTGGTCGCTACCGCGACGACGTCCGCCTCGACGCCTAAACACTAGCTAGAAAGGGTGACAAGTGGTGTCACGTGTCGCTCTGCGGACCCGTCGTCGCTACCACGACGACGTCCGCCTCGACCGCGTTACTGTAAGATAGGGTTGTAGCAGTGGTGTCACGTGCCATCTACGGCGTCCGTCGTCGCTCGCTGAAGGACATCCGCCTTGACTGTCGTTAGGAAGCTGGGTGGACAGGGTGGTTGCTCACGTGCTTGTCTTGGCGATTCGTCGTGATAACGTGACGACGTCCGCCTTGACAGTGCATTTGCTCGACAGGGGTGGCAGTGGGTCACGCTGCTCGTCTTGGTTCGTCCGTCAATACCGCGACGAGTGCCAGCCTTGAACTCGCGATAGCTAAGAATCAGGGGTTGGGTGGCAGTTGTGTTGTCACGTTGCTCGTCTTGGCGTTCGCGCGAGACGCTATACACGTCCGCCTTGAAGCGCTTATGCTAAGGAAATGTGGCAGTGGTGTCACGTGTTGTCTACGGTATGTTCTGTCGTTTGCTCGTACGCGACACGATGTCCGCCCCGACTCAACCTAAGATAACAGCGGGGTGGCTAGGGTGGCAGGAGTGTCCGTGCTCTTCTTCGGTGTTCGTCGTCGCTACCGACGATGAGTCCGCTCGACTGTGTGACCCTAAGTAGACAGGGTGACAGTGGTGCAATGCTCGTTCGGCGTCCTGTCGCGCGTGTTAGACAGGGGTGCATTGGTGTACAGTGCTTGTCGGCAGTCGTCGTCGTAATGCAATGACGTCCGCCTTGACTCGCGTTACGATAAGGACAGGATGGCAGTGGTGTCACGTGCTTGTCTCGGCGTTCGTCGTTGCTACCTGATGAGTTCGCCTCGACTAGCTAACCCTAAGATAGAAAGGGTGGCAGTGGTTGTCACGTGCTCGTTCTCGCATCCGTCATCGCTATCGCGACGACGTTCGCCTCGACTCGCATACCCTAAGATAGACAGGGTGGCAGTGGTCTCACGTGCTCGTCGTCAGGGTCCGTCGTCGCTACGCGACGACGTCCGCCTCGACTCGCGTAACCCTAAGACTAGATGGATTGGTAGTGGTGTCAAGTGCTCATCTCAGCATCCGTGTCACAACCGCAATGACGTCCGCTTCGACTCGCAAACCTAGATGACAGGGTGGTCAGGTGGTTGCAGTGGTGGCGTGTCTCGGCTCCATCGCTGCTACCGCGATGACGTCAGCGACGCCCGTAAAACACTAAGATAGAAAGGTTGACAGTGGTGTCACGTGCTGTCTCGGCGTCCGTCGTCGATATCACGACGACGTCACCTTGACTCGCGTTACGCTAAGAAAGGGGTGCGGCAGTGGTGTCAAGTGCTGTCTTGGCGTTCGTGTCGCTACAGCGACGACGTCCGCCTGACTCGGTTACGCTAAGACAGGGGGCAGTGGTGTCTAGTGCTAGGTCTCGATCGTCGCGTACCGTGACGACGCCCACCTCGACTCGCATAACCCTAAGATAGACAGGGTGGCAGTGGTGTCACGTGCTTCACCTCGGCGGTTCGTCGTCGCTACAGCGACAACGTCTCGCCTCGACTCGCGGACCCTAAGTTAGAAAGGGTGGACAGCGGTGTTGTCACGATGCTCGTCTCCGTCTGTCCGTCGTCAACGATAGACAGGGTGACAGTTGTGTCACATGCTCGTCTCGGCCCGTCGTCGTACCGCGACGACGTCCGCCTCGACTCGCGTAACCCTTAAGATAGAACAGGTGGCATTGGTTTCAAGTGCTTGTCTCGGCATCGTCCGCTACCGCGATGACGTCACGCCTCGATTGCGTTACGATAAGACAGGGTGGCAGTGGTGTCACGTGCTCGTCTCGGCGTTCGTCGTCGCTACAGGACAATGTCACGCCTCGACTCGCGTAACCCTAAGATAGACAGGGGGTGGCACGTGGTGGTGTCACGTGCTCGCTCGGCGTTCGTTGTCGCTACGCGACAACGTCCGCCTCGATCGCAGTGAACTAAGATAGACAGGGTGACAGCGGTGTCACGTGCTTGTCTCGGCGTCCGTAGCGCGGTAGACAGGGTACAGTTGTGTCCACGTGCTCGTCTCGGCGTCCGTCATCGCTTACCGTGACGAGTCCGACTCGACTAGCGTAACCTAAGATAGACAGGGGTGGCATTGGTTTGTCACGCTACTTGTTGGATCCGTCGCGCTACCGCATGACGTCCGCCTCGACTGCCGTTTACGATAAAGACAGGGTGGCAGTGGTGTCACTGGCTCATCTCGGCGTTCGTCGTGCGCTACCGCGAACAATGTCCGCCTCGACTCAAGTAACCCTAAGATAGACAGGGTGGCCAGTGGTGTCACGTGCTGGTTCGGCATCCGTCTTGCGCTATCCTGACGACGTTCGCCTGAATCACATTACCTAAGTAGACAGGGTGGCAGTGGTGTCACGTGTGAACGTACCGGGGCCGTCGTCGCTATCGCGACGAGTCCGCCTCGACTCCGAACCCTAATATAGATAGGGTGCATGGTTGTTCACGGTGTCTCGGCATCCGTGTCGCTACCGCCGACGCTTCCACTCGACTCGCGTTACGATAAAACAGGGTGGAGTGGTGTCACGTGCTCATCTCGGGTCCGTCGTCGCTACCACGACGACGTCCAATGCGACTCGCATAACCTAAGATAGACATGGGCAGTGGTGTCACGTGCTTGTCTGCGTGTCCGTCATGCGCTACCGCGGATGACGTCAACCTCGACCGCGTAACCTAAGAAACACAGGGTGATAGTGGTGTCAAGTCATTGTCTCGGCGTCCGCGTCGCTACCGCGACGACGTCGCCTCGACTCGCGTAACATAAGATAGACAGGATGGTAGTGGGTCACATGTCATCTCGGCGTCCATCGTCGCAACCGCAACGACAGTCCGCCTCGACTCGCCTAACCCTAAGATAGACAGGGGGGTGGCAGTGGTGCACGTGCTCGTCTCGGCCTCCGCGTCGCTACCGCGAGTCGAGGCGGTAACCTAAGATAGACAGGGTGGTAGTGGTGTCATTGCTCGTTCGCATCCGTCGTCGCTATCGCGACGACGTCCTCGACTCGCATTACCCTAAGATAGACAGGGTGGCAGTGGTGTCACGTGAACGTTCCGGGTCCGTCGTCGCTACCGACGAATGTCCGCCTCGACTCGCGTAACCCTAATATAGACAGGGGCACAGGTGTCACTGGCTCGTTCGGCATCCGTCGTCGCTACCGCGACGACGTCCACCTCGACCCTCTAACCCTAAGAACACGGGGGTGACAGTGGTGTGCACGTGCTCGTCTCGGCGTCCGTCGTCGCTACCGCGATGACGTCCGACTCGACTCGCGTAACCCTATGATAGACAGGATGGTAGTGGTGTCACGGGCTCGTCTGGTGTCACGTCGTCGCAACCGCAATGACGTCCGCTTCGACTCGCCTAACCCTAAGATAGATAGGGTGGCAGTGGTGTCACGTGCTTGTCTCGGCCGTCCGGTCGTTGCCGCGACGACATCCGCCTCGACTCGCGTAAACACTAAGATAGAAAGGTGGACAATGGTGTCACGTGTCGTCTTGGCGTCCGTCGTCGCTACCGCGACGTCGTCCGCCTTGAATCGCATTACGCTAAGAACAGGGTGGCAGTTGGTGTCAGTGCTGTTTGGCGTCGTCGTCGCTTAAAGCGACGACGTCCGCCTGACTCGCGTTACGCTTAAGACAGGTTGGCAGTGGTGTCACGTGCCTCGATCGGCGTTCGTCGTCGCTACTGCAGATGACATCCATCTACTACGCCATAACCCTAAGATAGACAGGGGGTGGCAGTGGTGTCACGTGCTCGTCTCGGCGTCGTCGTCGCACCGCGACGACGTCCACTCGATCGCGTGACCCTAAGATAGAAAGAGGTGACAGGCGGTATCACGTGCTTCGGGCATCCGTCATCGCGGTAGACAGGGTGGCATTGGTGTCAGTGCTGTCTCGGCATCGTCGTCGCTACCGAGATGACGTGCGCCTCGATTCGCGTTACGATAAGACAGGGTGGCAGTGGGGTAGTGTGTCCTGTGTCGTCTCGGCGTCGTCGTCGCTTACGCGACAATGTACGCCTCGACTCGCGTAACCGAAGATAAACAGGGTGACAGTGGTGTCACGTGCTGTTTTCGGCATCCGTCTTCGCGATCGCGATGACGTTCGCCTCGACTCGCATTACCCTAAGATAGACAGGGTGGCAATGGTTGTCACGTGATGTCTTGGGTCGTCGTCGCTACCGCGATGAGGTCCGCTCGACTCGCGTAACCCTAATATAGACAGGGTGCACTGGTTGTCACGTGCTCATCTCGGCAGCTGTGTCGCTACCGCGACGACGTCCGCCTCGACTACGCGTTACGATAAGAGCAGGGTGGCGAGGTGTCACGTGCTCGTCTCCGCACCGTTGTCGCTACCGCGACGACGTCCACTCGACTCGCATAACCCTAAGATAGACATGGTTGGCAGTGGTTGTCACTGTGCTCGTCTCGGACGTCCGTTTGTTCGCTACCGCGATGACGTCCAACTCGGTCGTGTAACCTAAGAAACACAGGTTGATTAGTGGGTCACTGCCTTGTCTCGGCGTCCGTCGTCGCTACCGCGAGCGACGTCCCCTCGACACGCGTAACCTAAGATAGACAGGTGGTAGTGGTGTCACATGCTCGTTCGCGAGTCCATCGACGCAACCGCAATGATGTCGCCTCGACTCGCCACCTAAGATGACAGGGGTGGGCAGTGGTGTCACAGTGCTCGTCTCGGCCCTCCGTCTCGTACCGCGACGATGTCCGCCTCGACTCGCCTAACACTAAGATAGAAAAGGTGATAGTGGTTGTCATGTGCTTCGTCGGGGCTTCGTCGTCGCTACACGACGACGCGGCCTCGACTCGCGTTACGATAAGATAGGTGGCAATGGTGTGTCACGTGCTGTCTCGGCGTCCGTCGCTCCGATCCGCGAAGGCATCCGCTGAACTCGCGTTTACGCTAAGACAGGGTGGCAAGTGGTGTCACGTGCTCGTCTTGACGATTGTCGTCGATACCGTGACGACGTCCGCCTGACGCGCGTTACCGTAAGACAGGGTGGCAGTGTTGTGTCACGTGCTCGTTCGGTGTTCGTCGGTGCTACCATGATGACATCTGCCTCGACTAGCGTAACCCTAAGATAGACAGGGGTGGCAATGGTGTCACGTGCTCGTTTCGGCCATCATTATCCTATGCGACGACGTTCGCCTCGACTCGCATTACCCAAGATAGACAGGGTGGCAGAGTGGTCCAGTGCTCGTCTCAGCGTCCATATTCGCTACCGCGACGAGTCCGCTCGACTCGCGTACCTAAGATAGACGGATGGTAGTGGTGTCACGTGCTATCTCGGCATCCGTCTTCACAACCGCAATGACGTCGCTCGACTCGCCTAACCCTAAGATAGACAGGGTGGCAGTGGTGTCACGTGCTGTCTCGGCCTCCGGCGTTGCTACCGCGATGGACGTCCGCCTCGACTCCCGTAACCACTAGATAGAAAGGTTGACAGTGGTGTACGTGCTCGTCTGGTGTCCGTCGTCGCTACCATGACGACGCTGCCTGACTCGCGTTACGATAAGAAGTGTGGCAGTGGTTGTCACATGCTCGTCCCGGCGTCGTCGTCGTACACGACGGACGTCCGCCTTGACTCGCATTAGCTAAGACAGGGTGCAGTGAGTGGTGTCACGTGCTCGTCTGGCCGTTGTTGTCGCTAGAGCGACGACGTCGCCTTGACTCGCGTTACCGCTAAGACAGGGTGCAGAGGGTGTCACGTTGCTCGGCCGACGTTCGTCGTCGCTACCGTGACGACGCCCACCTCGACTCGCCTACCCCAGATAGACAGGTGGCAGAGCTGGTGTCATGTGCTCACCTCGGCGTTCGTCGTCGCTACAAGCGACACGTCCGTCCTGACTCGCGTGACCCTAAGAAGAAGGGTGACAGCGGTGTCACGTTGCTCGTCATCGTCCGTCGTCGTCGCGGGTAGACAGGTGACAGTGTATCACGTGCTCGTCTCGGGTCCGTCGTCGCTACCGCGACGAGTCCGCCTTACTCGGTAACCACTAAGATAGACAGGGTGGCATTGGTTTCACCGTGCATTGTCTCGGCATCCGTCGTCGCACCGCGAGATGACGTCCGCCTCGACTCTGCGTTCGGATAAGAAAGACAGGGTGGCAGTGGTGTCACGTGTACGTCTCGGCGTTCGTCGTCGCTACCGCGGACAATGTACTCGACCCCTCGACTCACGTAACCCTAAGATAGATAGGGTGGCAAGTGGTCTGTCACGTGCTCGCTCGGCGTCGTTGTCAGCTACAGCGACAACGTCCGCCTCGACTCGCGTGACCCAAGATAGACAGCGGTGACAGCGGTGTCACGTGCTGTCTCGGGCGTCGTCGTCGTGGTAGACAGGGTTACAGTTGGTCACGTGCTCGTCTCGGCTCCGTCATCGCTACCGTGACGAGTCCGCCTCGACTCGTTGTAACCTAAGATAGACAGGGTGGCATTGGTGCATACTGTCTGGCATCCGTCGTCGCTACCGCGATGACGTCCGCCTCGACTCGCGTTACGATTAAGACAGGGTGGCAGTGGTGTCACGTGTCGTTCGGCGTCGTCGTCGCACGCGACAAGTCGCCTCGACTCGGTAACCCTAAGAAGACAGGGTGGCAGTGGTGTGTCAGTGCTTGGTTCGGCATCTGTCTTTGAATCCGACGACGTCGCCTCGACTCACATTACCCTAAGATAGACAGGGTGGCAGGTGGTTGTCACGTGATGTCTCGGCGTCGTCGTCGCTATCGCGACGAGTTCTGCCTCGACTCGCTGTAACACCCTAATATAGCAGGGTGGAACTGGTTGTCACTTGATCGGCAGGATCGTCGTCGCTACCGCGACGACGTCGCCTCGACTCGCGTTACGATAAAACAGGGGGCAGTGTGGTTTGTCACGTGCTCGTCTCGGCGTCCATCGTCGCCACCGCGACGGACGTCAATCGACTCGCATACCCTAAGAAGACATGGTTGCAGTGGTGTCACGTGCTTGTCTCGGTGTCCGTCGTCGCTACCGCGATGGACGTCAACCTCGACTCGCGTAACCACTAAGAAAACAGGGGTGATAGTGGTTGTCACGTGCTTGTCTCGGCGTCCGTCGTCGCTACGCGACGACGTCCGCCTCGACTCGCGTAACCATAAGATAGACAGGATGGGGTGGTAGTGGTGTCACATGCTCATCTCGGCGTCCATCGTCGCAAACGCAACGACGTCCACGGCTCGACTCGCCTAACCCTAAGATAGACAGAGGTGGTAAGTGGATGGTCAGTGCTCGTCTCGGCCTCC
>CM022300.1:125567597-125590006 GCA_011799875.1 Thinopyrum elongatum
GGCATCAGGCCTTGACTCGCGGTTACGCTAAGGACAGAGGTGTGGCGTGGTGTCACGTGCTCGTCTTGGACGATCGTCGTCATACCGCGACGATGTGTCCGCCTTGACTCGCGTTACGCCTAAGACAGGGTCGGCAGTGGCGTGTACAATGCTGTCTTGGCGTTCGTCGTCGATACCGCGATGACGGTCCGCCTGGACTGGTTACACGAAAGACAGGGTGGCGTGGTGTCACATGCTGTCTCGGCGGTTCGTCGTTCAGCTACGCGACGACGTCCGCCTTGACTGTGTGACCTAGATAGACAGGGTGACAGTGGTAGGTCACGTGCTCGTCTCGATGTTCCGTCGCCGCGGGTTTAGAGTAGAAAGGGTGCCATGGTGTCACGTGCTGGTAAAAAGTACAAGAAAATAACACCAACCCCAAACCCCACGGCGTCCGTCGTCGCTACCGCGATGACGTCCGCCTCGACTCGCGTTACGATAAGACAGGATGGCAGTGGTGTCACGTGCTCGTCTCGGCGTTCGTCGTCGCTACCATGATGATGTCTGCCTCGACTCGCGTAACCCTAAGATAGACAGGGTGGCAGTGATGTCACGTGCTTGTCTCAGCGTCAGTCGCCGCTACCACGATGACGTCCGCCCCGACTCGCGTAACCCTAAGATAGACAGGGTGGCACTGGTGCCACGGGCTCGTCTCGGCGTCCGTCTCGTTACCGCGACGACGTCCGCCTCGACTCGCGTAACCCTTAGATTGACAGGGTGGCAGTGGTGTCACGTGCTCTTCTCGGCGTCCGTCATCGCTACCGCGACGACATCCGCCTCGGCTCGCGTAACACTAAGATAGAAAGGGTGCCAGTGGTGTCACGTGCTTGTCACGGCGTCCGTCGTCGCTACCACAACGATGTCCGCCTCGACACATGTTACGATAAGACAGGCTGGCAGTGGTGTCACATGCTCGTCTCGGCGTCCGTCGTCGCTACCGCGACGATGTCCGCCTTGACTCGCATTACGCTAAGACAGGTTGGCAGTGGTGTCACGTGCTCGTCTTGGCGTTCGTCGTTGCTACCACGACGACATCTGCCTTGACTCGCGTTACGCTAAGACAGGGTGGCTATGGTGTCACGTGCTCGTCTCGGCGTTCGTCGTCGCTACCGCGACGACGTCCACCTCGACTCGCATAACCCTAAGATAGACAAGGTGGCAGTGTTGTCACGTGCTTGTCTCGGCATCCGTCGTCGCAACCGCGATGACGTCCGCCTCGACTCGCGTTACGATAAGACAGGTTGGCAGTGGTGTCACGTGCTCGTCTCGGCATTCGTTGTCGCTACCGCTACGATGTCCGCCTTGACTCGCGTGACCCTAAGATAGACAGGGTGATAGTGGTGTCACGTGCTCGTCTCGGCGTCTGTTGTCGCGGTAGACAGGGTGACAGTGATGTCACGTGCTCGTCTCGGCGTCCGTCGTCGCTAGCGCGACGACGTCCGCCTCGACTCGCGTGACCCTAAGATAGACAGGGTGACAGTGGTGTCACGTGCTCGTCTCAGCGTCCGTCGTCACGGTAGGCAGGGTGACAGTGGTGTCATGTGCTCGTCTCGGCGTCCGTCGTCGCTACCGCGACGACATCCGCCTCGACTCGTGTAACCCTAAGATAGATAGGTTGGCATTGGTGTCACGTGATTCTCTCGGCATCCGTCGTCGCTACCGCGATGACGTCCGCCTCGACTCGCGTTACGATAAGACAGGGTGGCAGTGGTAACACGTGCTCATCTCGGCGTTCATCGTCGCTACCGCGACGACGTCCGCCTCGACTGATGTAACCCTAAGATAGACATGGTGGCAGTGGTGTCACGTGCTCGTTTCGGCATCCGTCGTCGCTATCGCGATGACGTTCGGCTCGACTCGCATTACCCTAAGATAGACAGGGTGGCAGTGGTGTCACGTTAACTTCTCGGCGTCCGTCATCGCTACCGCGATGACGTCCGCCTTGACTCGCTTAACCCTATTATAGACATGGTGGCACTGGTGTCACGTGCTCGTCTCGGCATCCGTCGTCGCTACCGCGATGACGTCCGCCTCGACTCATGTAACCCTAAGATAGACAGGGTGGCAGTGGTGTCACGTGCTCGTCTCGGCGTCCGTCGTCGCTACCGCGACGACGTCCGCCTCGACTCATGTAACCCTAAGATAGACAGGGTGGCAGTGGTGTCGAGTGCTCGTCTTGGCGTCCGTCATCGCTACCGCGACGAAGTCCGCCTCGACTCGCATAACCCTAAGATAGGCAGGGTGGCAGTGGTGCCACGTGCCCGTCTCGGTGTCCGTCGTCGCTACCGCGACGACGTCCACCTCGACTCGTGTAACCCTAAGAAACATAGGGTGACAGTGGTGTCACATGCTTGTCTCGGCATCCGTCGTCGCAACCGTGATGACATCCGCCTCGACTCGCGTAACCCTAAGATCGACAGGATGGTAGTGGTGTCACATGCTCGTCTCGGCGTCCATCGTCGCAACCGCAACGACGTCCGCCTCGATTCGCCTAACCCTAAGATTGACAGGGTGGCACTGGTGTCACGTGCTCGTCTCGGCCTCCGTCGTCGCTACCGCGAAGACGCCCGCCTCGACTTGCCTAACACTAAGATAGAAAGGGTGACAGTGGTGTCATGTGCTCGTCTCAGCGTCCGTCGTCGCTACCACGACGACGTCCGCCTCGACTCGCGTTACGATAAGACAGGGTGGCAGTGGTGTCACGTGCTCGTCTCGGCGTCCGTCGTCGATACCGCGACGACGTCCGCCTTAACTCGCATTACGCTAAGACAGGGTGGCAGTGGTGTCATGTGCTCGTCTTGGCGTTCGTCGTCGCTACTGCGATGACGTCCGCCTTGACTCGCGTTACGCTAAGACAGGGTGGCAGTGGTCTCACGTGCTCGTCTCGGCGTTCGTCGTCGCTATAGTGACGACGCCCACCTCGACTCGCATTACCCTAAGATAGACAGGATGGCAGGGGTGTCACGTGCTCGCCTCGGCGTTCGTCTTCGCTACAGCGACAACGTCCGCCTCGACTCGCGTGACCCTAAGATAGACAGGGTGGCAGTGGTGTCACGTGAACGTCTCGGCATCCGTCATCGCTACCGCGACGACGTCCACCTCGACTCGCGTAACCCTAATATAGACAGGGTGGCACTGGTGTCACGTGCTCGTCTCGGCATCCGTCATCGCTACCGCGATGACGTCCACCTCGACTCGCGTAACCCTAAGAACCACAGGGTGACAGTGGTGTCACGTGCTCGTCTCGGCATCCGTCGTCGCTACCGCGATGACGTCCGCCTCAACTTACGTAACCCTAAGATAGACAGGATGGTAGTGGTGTCACGTGCTCGTCTTGGCGTCCGTCGTCGCAACCACAACAACGTCCGCTTCGACTCGCCTAACCCTAAGATAGACAGGGTGGCAGTGGTGTCACATGCTCATCTCGGCCTCCGTTGTTGCTACCGTGACGACGTCCGCCTCGACTCGCGTAACACTAAGATAGAAAGGGTGACAGTGGTGTCACGTGCTCGTCTTGGTGTCCGTCGTCACTACGAAGACGATGTCCGCCTCGACTCGCGTTACAATAAGACAGGGTGGCAGTTCTGTCACGTGCTCGTCTCGGCATCCGTCGTCGCTACCGCGACGACGTCCGCCTTGACTCATATTACGCTAAGACAGGGTGGCAGTGGTGTCACGTGCTCGTCTTGGCGTTCGTCGTCGCTACCGCGACGACGTCTGCCTTGACTCGCGTTACGCTAAGACAGGGTGGCAGTGGTGTCACGTGCTCGTCTCGGCGTTTGTCGTCGCTACCGCGACGACGTCCACCTCGACCCGCATAACCCTAAGATAGACGGGGTGGCAGTGGTGTCACGTGCTCGTCTTGGCGTTCGTCGTCGCTACCGCGACGACGTACACCTCGACTCGCGTGACCCTAAGATAGACAGGGTGACAGTGGTGTCACGTGCTCGTCTCGGCGTCCGTCATCGCGGTAGACAGGGTGACAGTGGTGTCACACGCTTGTCTCGGCATCCGTCGTTGCTATCGCGACGACGTTCGCCTCGACTCGCATTACCCTAAGATAGACAGGGTGGCAGTGGTGTCACGTAAACGTCTCGGCATCCGTCGTCGCTTCCGCGACGATGTTCGCCTCGACTCTCGTAACCGTAATATAGACAGGGTGGCACTGGTGTCACGATCTTGTCTCGGCATCCGTCGTCGCTACCGCGATGACGTCCGCCTCGAGTCATGTTACGGTAAGACAGGGTGGCAGTGGTGTCACGTGCTCGTCTCGGCGTCCGTCGTCGCTACCGCGACGATGTCCGCCTCGACTCGCGTAACCCTAAAATAGACAGGGTGGCAGTGGTGTCACGTGCTCGTCTCGGCGTCCGTTGTCGCTGCCGCGACGACGTCCGCCTCAACTCACATAACCGTAAGATAGACAGGGTGGCAGTGGTGTCACGTGCTCGTCTCGGCGTCCGTCGTCGCTACCGCGACGACGTCCACCTCGACTCGCGTAACTCTAAGAAACATAGGGTGATAGTGGTGTCACGTGCTCGTCTCGGCGTCCGTCGTCGCTACCACGACGATGTCCGCCTCAACTCGCGTATCCCTAAGATAGACAGGATGGTAGTGGTGTCACATGCTCGACTCGGCGTCCATCGTCGCAACCGCAACGACGTCCGCCTCGACTCGCCTAACCCTAAGATTGACAGGGTGGCAGTGGTGTCACGTGCTCGTCTCGGCCTCCGTCGTCGCTACCGCGAAGACGTCCGCCTCGACTCACCTAACACTAAGATAGAAAGGGTGACAGTGGTGTCATGTGCTCGTCTCGGAGTCCGTCGTCGATACCGCGATGATGTCCGCCTTGACTCGCATTACGCTAAGACAGGATGGCAGTGGTGTCACGTGCTTGTCTTGGCGTTCATCGTCGCTACTGCGACGTCGATCGCCTTGATTCGTGTTACGCTAAGACAGGGTGGCAGTGGTGTCACGTGCTCATCTCGGCGTTCGTCGTCGCTACCGTGACGACGCCCACCTCAACTCGCATAACCCTAAGATAGACAGGGTGGCAGTGGTGTCACGTGCTCGCCTCGGCGTTCGTCGTCACTACAGCGACAACGTCCGCCTCGACTCGCGTGACCCTAAAATAGACAAGGTGACAGTGGTGTCACGTGCTCTTCTCGGCGTCCGTCGTCGCTACCCAGACGACGTCCGCCTCGACTCGCGTAACCCTAAGATAGACAGGGTGGCATTGGTGTCACGTGCTTGTCTCGGCATCCGTCGTCGCTACCGCGATGAAGTCCGCCTCGACTCGCGTTACGATAAGACATGGTGGTTGTGGTGTTACGTGCTCGTCTCGTCGTTCGTCGTCGCTACCGCGACGACGTCCGCCTCGACTCGCGTAACCCTAAGATAGACAAGGTTGTAGTGGTGTCACGTGCTTGTTTCGGCATCCGTCGTCGCTATGGCGATGATGTTCGCCTCGACTCGCATTACCCTAAGATAGACAGGGTGGCAGTGGTGTCACGTGAACGTCTCGGCGTCCGTCATCGCTACAGCGACGACATCTGCCTCGACTCGCGTAACCCTAATATCGACAGGGTGGCATTGGTGGCACATGCTCGTCTCGGCATCCGTCGTCACTACCGCGACGACGTCCACCTCGACTCGCGTAACCCTAAAAACCACAGGGTGACAGTGGTGTCATGTGCTCGTCTCGGCGTCCGTCGTCGCTACCGCGACGACGTCCGCCTCGACTCGCGTAACCCTAAGATAGAGAGGATGGTAGTGGTGTCATGTGCTCGTCTCGGCATCCGTCCTCGCAACCGCAACGACGTCCGCTTCGACTCGCCTAACCCTAAGATAGACAGGGTGGCAGTGGTGTCAGGTGCTCGTCTCGGCCTCCGTCGTTGCTACCGCGACGACATCCGCTTCGACTCGCGTAACACTAAGATAGAAACGGTGACGGTGGTGTCACGTGCTCGTCTCAGCGTCCGTCGTCGCTACCACGACGATGTCCGCCTCGACTCGCGTTACGACAAGACAGGGTGGCACTGGTGTCACGTGCTCGTCTTGGCGTTCGTCGTCGCTACCGCGACGACGTCCGCCTTGACTCGCGTTACGCAAAGACAGGGTGGCAGTGGTGTCACGTGCTCGTCTCGGCGTTCGTCGTCGCTACCGCGACGACGTCCACCTCGACTCGCATAACCATAAGATAGACAAGGGTGGCATTGGTGTCACGTGCTCGCCTCGGCGTTCGTCGTCGCTACCGCGACGACGTCCGGCTCGACTCGCGTGACCCTAAGATAGACAGGGTGACAGTGGTGTCACGTGCTCGTCTCGGCGTCCGTCATCGCGGTAGACAGGGTGACAGTGGTGTCACATGCTAGTCTCGGCATCCGTCGTCGCTACCGCGACGATGTCCGCCTTGAATCGCGTAACCCTAAGATAGACAGGATGGCATTGGTGTCACGTGCTTGTCTCGGCATCCATCGTCGCAACCGCGATGACGTCCGCCTCGACTCGCATTACGATAAGACAGGGTGGCAGTGGTGTCACGTGCTTGTCTCGGCGTTTGTCGTCGCTACCGCGACGACGTCCGCCTCGACGCGCGTAACCCTAAGATAGACAGGGTGGCAGTGGTGTCACGTGAATGTCTCGGCGTCCGTCGTCGCTATCGCGACGAGTTCTGCCTCGACTCGCGTAACCCTAATATAGACAGGGTGGCACTGGTGTCACGTGCTCGTCTCGGCATCCGTCATCGCTACCGCAACGAAGTCCGCCTCGACTCGCGTTACGATAAGACAGGGTGGCAGTGGTGTCACGTGCTCGTCTCGGCGTCCGTCGTCGCAACCGCGACGATGTCCACCTCGACACGCATAACCCTAAGATAGACATGGTGGCAGTGGTGTCATGTGCTCGTCTCGGCGTCCGTCGTCGCCACCGCGACGACGTCCACCTCGACTCACGTAACCCTAAGAAACAAAGGGTGACAGTGGTGTCACGTGCTCGTCTCGGCGTCCGTCATCGCTACCGCGAAGGCATCCGCCTTGACTCGCGTTACGCTAAGACAGGGTGGCAGTGGTGTCACGTGCTTGTCTTGGCATTCGTCGTCGATACCGCGACGACGTCCGCCTTGACGCGCGTTACGCTAAGACAAGATGGCAGTGGTGTCACGTGCTCATCTTGGCGTTCGTCATCGATACCGCGACGACGTCCGCCTTGACTCGCGTTACGATAAGACAGGGTGGCAGTGGTGTCACGTGCTCGTCTCGGCGTTCGTCGTCGCTACTGCGACGACGTCCGCCTCGACTCGCATAACCCTAAGATAGACAGGGTGGCAGTGGTGTCATGTGCTCATCTCGGTGTTCGTCGTCGCCACCGCGACGACGTCCGCCTCGACTCGCGTGACCCTAAGATAGACAGGGTGATAGTGGTGTCATGTGCTCGTCTCGGTGTCCATCGTCGCTACCGCGATGACGTCCGCCTCGACTCGCGTAACCCTAAGATAGACAGGGTGGCATTGGTGTCACGTTGTTGTCTCGGCATCCGTCGTCACTACCGCGATGACGTCCGCCTCGACTTGCGTTACGATAAGACAGGGTGGTAGTGGTGTCACGTGCTCGTTTCGGCATCCGTCGTCGCTATCGCGACGACGTTCGCCTCTACTCGCATTACCCTAAGATAGACAGGGTGGTAATGGTGTCACGTGCTCGTCTCGGCGTCCATCGTCGCTACCGCGACGATTTCCTCCTCGACGCGTAACCCTAAGATAGACAGGGTGGCAGTGGTGTCAAGTGCTCGTCTCGGCGTCAGTCGTCGCTACCACGACGACGTCCGCCTCGACTCGCGTAACCCTAATATAGACAGGGTGGCAGTGGTGTCACGTGGTCGTCTCGGTGTCAGTCGTCGTTACCACGACGACCTTCGCCTCGACTCACGTAACCCTAAGATAGACAGGGTGGCAGTGGTGTCATGTGCTCCTCTCGGCGTTCGTCGTCGCTACCGCGACGATGTTCGCCCCGACTCGCGTAACCCTAAGATAGACAGGGTGGCACTGGTGTCACGGGCTTGTCTCGGCGTCCGTCGTCGTTACCGCGACGACGTCCGCCTCGACTCGCGTAACCCTAAGATATACAGGGTGGAAGTGGTGTCACGTGCTCGTCTCGGCGTCCGTCATCACGACCGCGACGACGTCCGCCTCGACTCGCGTAACACTAAGATAGAAAGGGTGACAGTGGTGTCACGTGCTCTTCTCGGCGTCCGTCGTCGCTACCACGACGACGTCCGCCTCGACTCGCGTTACGAGAAGACAGGGTGGCAGTGGTGTCACGTGCTTGTCTCGGCGTCCGTCGTCGCTACCGCGACGACGTCCGCCTTGACTCGCATTACGCTAAGACTGGGTGGCAGTGGTGTCACGTGCTCGTCTTGGCGTTCGTCGTCGCTACCGTGACGACGTCCGCCTTTACTCGTGTTACGCTAAGACAGGGTGGCTGTGGTGTCACGTGCTCGTCTCGGCGTTCGTCGTCATGTGCTCGTCTCGGAGTCCATCATCGCGGTAGACAGGGTGACAGTGGTGTGACGTGCTTGTCTCGGCGTCAGTCGTCGCTAGCGCGATGACATCCGCCTCGACTCGCGTGACCCTAAGATACACAGGGTGGCAGTGTTGTCACGTGCTCGTCTCGGTGTCCATCGTCGCTACCGCGATGACGTCCGCCTCGACTCGCGTAACCCTAAGATAGACAGGGTGGCATTGGTGTCACGTTCTTGTCTCGGCATCCGTCGTCGCTACCGCGATGACGTCCGCCTCGACTCGCGTTACGATAAGACAGGGTGGTAGTGGTGTCACGTGCTCGTTTCGGCATCCGTCGTCGCTATCGCGACGACGTTCGCCTCTACTCGCATTACCCTAAGATAGACAGGCTGGTAGTGGTGTCACGTGCTCGTCTCGGCGTCCATCGTCGCTACCGCGACGATTTCCTCCTCGACGCGTAACCCTAAGATAGACAGGGTGGCAGTGGTGTCACGTGCTCGTCTCGGCGTCAGTCGTCGCTAGCACGACGACGTCCGCCTCGACTCGCGTAACCCTAATATAGACAGGGTGGCAGTGGTGTCACGTGGTCGTCTCGGTGTCAGTCGTCGTTACCACGACGACGTTCGCCTCGACTCACGTAACCCTACGATAGACAGGGTGGCAGTGGTGTCATGTGGTCACTAACCAGCGACGAGGTTCGTCGCACCGGACTCGCGTAACCCTAAGATAGACAGGGTGGCACTGGTGTCACGGGCTTGTCTCGGCGTCCGTCGTCGTTACCGCGACGACGTCCGCCTCGACTCGCGTAACCCTAAGATATACAGGGTGGAAGTGGTGTCACGTGCTCGTCTCGGCGTCCGTCGTCACGACCGCGACGACGTCCGCCTCGACTCGCGTAACACTAAGATAGAAAGGGTGACAGTGGTGTCACGTGCTCTTCTCGGCGTCCGTCGTCGCTACCACGACGACGTCCGCCTCGACTCGCGTTACGAGAAGACAGGGTGGCAGTGGTGTCACGTGCTTGTCTCGGCGTCCGTCGTCGCTACCGCGACGACGTCCGCCTTGACTCGGATTACGCTAAGACTGGGTGGCAGTGGTGTCACGTGCTCGTCTTGGCGTTCGTCGTCGCTACCGTGACGACGTCCGCCTTTACTCGTGTTACGCTAAGACAGGGTGGCTGTGGTGTCACGTGCTCGTCTCGGCGTTCGTCGTCATGTGCTCGTCTCAGAGTCCATCATCGCGGTAGACAGGGTGACAGTGGTGTGACGTGCTTGTCTCGGCGTCAGTCGTCGCTAGCGCGATGACATCCGCCTCGACTCGCGTGACCCTAAGATAGACAGGGTGACAGTGGTGTCACGTGCTCGTCTCGGCGTCCGTCGTCGCGGTAGACAGGGTGACAGTGGTGTCACGTGCTCGTCTCGGCGTCCGTCGTCGCTACCGTGACGACGTCCGCCTCGACTCGCGTAACCCTAAGATAGACAGGTTGGCATTGGTGTCACGTGCTTGTCTCGGCATCTATCGTCGCTACCGCGATGACATCCGCCTCGACTCGCGTTACGATAAGACAGGGTGGCAGTGGTGTCACGTGCTCGTCTCGGCATTCATCGTCGCTACCGCGACGACGTCCGCCTCGACTCGCGTAACCCTAAGATAGACAGGGTGGCAGTGGTGTCACGTGCTCATTTCAGCATCCGTCGTCGCTACCGCGACGACGTCCGCCTCGACTCGCGTAACCCTAATATAGACAGGGTGGCACTGGTGTCACGTGCTCGTCTCGGCATCCGTCGTCGCTACCACGACGACGTCCGCCTCGACTCGCGTTACGATAAGACAGGTTGGCAGTGGTGTCACATGCTCGTCTCGGCGTCAATCGTCGCTACCGCGATGACATCCGCCTCGACTCGCGTAACCCTAAGATAGACAGGGTGGCAGTGGTGTTACGTGCTCGTCTCGGCGTCCGTCGTCGCTACCGCGATAACGTCCGCCTCGACTCGCATAACCCTAAGATAGACAGGGTGGCTGTGGTGTCACGTGGTCGTCTCGGCGTCCGTCGTCGCTACCGCGATGACATCCACCTCGACTCGCGTGACCCTAAGAAACACAGGGTGACAGTGGTGTCACGTGCTCGTCTCGGCGTCCGTCGTCACTACCGCGACGACGTCCACCTCGACTCGCGTAACCCTAAGATAGACAGGATGGTAGTGGTGTCACATGCTCGTCTCGGCGTCCATCGGCGCAACCGCAACGACGTCCGCCTCGACTCGCCTAACCCTAAGATAGACAGGGTGGCAGTGGTGTCACGTGCTCGTCTCGGCCTCCGTCGTCGCTACCACGATGACGTCCGCCTCGACTCGCCTAACACTAAGATAGAAAGGGTGACAGTGGTGTCATGTGCTCGTCTCGGCGTCCGTCGTCGCTATCATGACGACGTCCGCCTCGACTCGCGTTACGATAAGACAGGGTGGCAGTGGTGTCACGTGCTCGTCTCAGCGTCCATCATCGCTAGCACGACGACGTCCGCCTTGACTCGCGTTACGCTAAGACAGGGTGGCAGTGTTGTCACGTGCTCGTCTCGGTGTTCGTCGTCGCTATCGCGACGATGTTCGCCTCAACTCGCATTACCCTAAGATAGACAGGGTGGCAGTGGTGTCATGTGCTCGCCTGGGCATCCGTCATCGCTACCGCGACGACGTCCGCCTCGACTCACGTGACCCTAAGATAGACAGGGTGGCAGTGGTGTCACGTGCTCATCTCGGCGTCAGTCGTCGCTAACACGACGATGTCCGCCTCGACTCACGTAACCCTAAGATAGACACGGTGGCAGTGATGTCACGTGCTTGTCTCGGCGTCAGTCGACGCTACCACGACGACGTCCGCCTTGACTCGCGTAACCCTAAGATAGACAGGGTGGTAGTGGTGTCATTTGCTCGTCTCGGCGTCCATCGTCGCTACCACGACGACGTCCGCCTCGACCCACGTGACGCTAAGTTAGATAGGGTGGCAGTGGTGTCAAGTGCTCATCTCGGCTTCAGTCGTCGCTAGCACGACGACGTCCACCACGACTCGCGTAACCCTAAGATAGAAAAGGTGGCACCGGTGTCACCGGCTCGTCTCGGCGTCCGTCAGTCGTCGCTACCATGACGACGTCCGCCTCGACTCGCTTAACACTAAGATAGAAAGGGTGACAGTGCTGTCACGTGCTCATCTCGGTGTCTGTCGTTGCTACCACGATGACGTCCACCTCGACTCGCGTTACGATAAGACAGGGTGGCAGTGGTGTCACGTGCTCGTCTAGGCTTCCGTCGTCGCTACCGCGACGACATCCGCCTTGACTCACATTACGCTAAGACAGGGTGGAAGTGGTGTCACGTGCTTGTCTTGGCGTTTGTCGTCGCTACTGCGACGACGTCCGCCTTGACTCTCGTTACGCTCAGACAGGGTGACTGTGGTGTCACGTGCTCATCTCGGCGTTCGTCGTCTTTACCGCGACTATGTCTGCCTCGACTCGCATGACCCTAAGATAGATAGGGTGACAGTGGTGTCACGTGCTCGTCTTGGTGTACGTCGTCGCAGTAGACAGGGTGACAGTGGTGTCACATGCTCGTCTCGGCCTCCATCGTCGCTCGCGCGACGACGTCCGCCTCGACTCGCGTGACCCTAAGATAAACAGGGTGACAGTGGTGTCACGTGCTTGTCTCGGCGTCCATCGTCGCGGTAGACAGGGTGACAGTGGTGTCACGTGCTCGTCTCGGCGTCCATCGTCGCTACAGCGATGACGTCCGCCTCGACTCGCGTAACACTAATATAGACAGGTTGGCATTGGTGTCACGTGCTTGTCTCAGCCTCCGTTGTCGCTACAGTGATGACGTCTGCCTCGACTCGTGTTACGATAAGACAGGGTGGCAGTGGTGTCACGTGCTCGTCTCGGCGTTCATGGTCGCTACCGCGATGACGTCCGCCTCGACCCGCGTAACCCTAAGATAGACAGGGTGGCAGTGGTGTCACGTCCTCGTTTCGGCATCCGTCGTCGCTATCGCGATGACGTTCGCCTCGACTCGCATTACCCTAAGATAGACAGGGTGGCAGTGGTGTCACGTTAACGTCTCGGCGTCCGTCGTCGCTACCGCGATGATGTCCTCCTTGACTCGCGTAACCCTAATATAGACAGGGTGGAACTGGTGTCACGTGCTCGTCTCGGCATCCGTCATCGCTACTGCGATGATGTCCGTCTCGACTCGCGTTACGATAAGACAGGGTGGCAGTGGTGTCACGTGCTCGTATCGGCGTCCGTCGTCGCTACCGCGACGACGTCCGCCTCGACTCGCGTAACCCTAAGATAGACAGGGTGGCAGTGGTGTCACATGCTCATCATGGCGTCCGTCGTCGCTACCGCGACGACGTCCGCCTCGACTCGCATAACCCTAAGATAGACAGGGTGGCAGTGGTGTCACGTGCTCGTCTCGGCGTTGGTCATCGCTACCGCGACGACGTCCACCTGGACTCGCGTAACCCTAAGAAACACAGGGTGACAGCGGTGTCACATGCTCGTCTCGGCGTCCGTCGTCGCTACCTAGATGATGTCCGCCTCGACTCGCGTAATCCTAAGATAGACAGGATGGCAGTGGTGTCACGTGCTCGTCTCGGCCTCCGTCGTCGCTACCGAGACGACGTCCGCCTCAACTCGCGTAACACTAAGATAGAAAGGGTGACAGTGGTGTCACGTGCTCGTCTCGGCGTCCATCGTCGCTACCACGACGACGTCCGCCTCGACTCGCGTTACGATAAGAGAGGGTGGTAGTGGTGTCACGTGCTCGTCTCGGCGTCCGCCTTGACTCGCGTTACGCTAAGACAGGGTGGCAGTGGTGTCACGTGCTCGTCTTGGCGTTCGTCGTCGCGACCATGACGACGTCCGCCTTGACTCGCGTTACGCTAAGACAGGGTGGCAGTGGTGTCACGTGCTCGTCTCGGTGTTCGTCGTCGCTACCATGACGACGTCCGCCTCGACTCGCGTGACCCTAAGATAGACAGGGTGACAGAGGTGGCACGTGCTCTTCTCGGCGTCCGTCGTCGTGGTAGACAGGGTGACAGTGGTGTCACGTGCTCGACTCGGCGTCCGTCGTCGCTACCGCGACGACGTCCGCCTCGACTCGCGTAACTGTAAGATAGACAGGGTGGCATTGGTGTCACGTGCTTGTCTCGGCATCCGTCGTTGCTACCACGATGATGTCCGCCTCGACTCGCGTTACGAAAAGACAGGGTGGCAGTGGTGTCACGTGCTCGTTTCGGCATCCGTCGTCGCTATCCCGACGACGTTCGCCTCGACTCGCATTACCCTAAGATAGACAGGGTGGTAGTGGTGTCACGTGCTCGTCTCGTTGTCCGTCGTCGCTACCGCGACGACGTCCGCCTCGTCTCACGTAACCCTAAGATAGACAGGGAGGCACTGGTATCACGTGCTTGTCTCGGCATCCGTCGTCGCTACCGCGACGACGTCCACCTCGACTCGCGTAACCCTAAGAAACACAGGGTGACAGTGGTGTCACGTGCTCGTCTCGGCGTCCGTCGTCGCTACCACGACGACGTCCGCCTCGACTCCCGTAACCCTAAGATAGACAGGGTGGCAGTGGTGTCACGTGCTCGTCTCGGCGTCCGACGTCGCTACCATGATGACGTCCACCTCGGATCAAGTAACCCTAAGATAGACGGGGTGACAGTGGTGTCACGTGCTCGTCTCGGCGTCCGTCGTCGCTACCACGACGACGTCCGCCTCGACTCCCGTAACCCTAAGATAGACAAGTTCGTAGTGGTGTCACGTGCTCGTCTCGGCATTCGTCGTCACAACTGCAACGATGTCCGCTTCGACTCGCCTAACCCCAAGATAGACAGTGTGGCAGTGGTGTCACGTGCTCGTCGGCCTCCGTCATTGCTACCGCGACGACGTCCGTCCTCGCTCCTATACACTAAGATAGAAAGGGTGCAGTGTGTGTCACGTGCTCGTCTCGAGTCCGTCGTCGCTACTACGCACGTGACCGGTCCCTCGAATCGCGTTACGATAAGAGAGGGTGGCAGTGGTGTCACGTGCTCGTCTCGGCGTCCGTCGTCGATACCTTGACGACGTCCGCCTTGACTCGCATTACGCTAAGACAGGGTGGCACTGGTGTCACGTGCTCGTCTAGGTGTTCGTTGTCGCTACTGCGACGACATCCGCCTTGACTCGCGTTACGCTAAGACAGGGTGGCAGTGGTGTCACGTGCTCGTCTCGGCGTTCGTCGTCGCTACCGTGACGACGCCCACCTTGACTCGCATAACCCTAAGATAGACAGGGTGGCATTGGTGTCACGTGCTCGCCTCGGCGTTCGTCATCGCTACAGCGACAACGTCCGCCTCGACTCACGTGACCCTAAGATAGACAGGGTGACAGTGGTGTCACGTGCTCGTCTCGGCGTCCGTCGTCGCGGTAGACAGGGTGACAGTTGTGTCACGTGCTCGTCTCAGCGTCCGTCGTCGCTACCGCGACGACGTCTGCCTCGACTCACGTAAACCTAAGATAGACAGGGTGGCATTGGTGTCACGTGCTTGTCTCTGCATCCATCGTCGCTACCGCGATGACGTCCGCCTCGACTTGCGTTACAATAAGACAGGGGTGGTAGTGGTGTCACATGCTCGTCTCGGCGTTCGTCGTCGCTACCGCGACGACGTCCGCCTCGACTCGAGTAACCCTAAGATAGACAGGGTGGTAGTGGTGTCACGTGCTCATTTCGGCATCCGCGTCGCTATCGCGACGACCTTCCCCTCGACTCGCATTACCCTAAGATAGACAGGGTGGCAGTGGTGTCACGTGAACGTCTCGGCGTCCGTCGTCGCTACCGCGATGATGTCCGCCTCGACTCGCGTAACCCTAATATAGACAGGGTGGCACTGGTGTCACGTGCTCGTCTCGGAATTCGTCGTCGCTACCGCGACTACGTCCACCTTGACTCACGTAACTTTAAGAACCACAGGGTGACAGTGGTGTCACGTGCTCGTCTCTGCGTCCGTCGTCGCTACAGCGACGACGTCCGCCTCGACTCGCGTAACCCTAAGATAGACAGGATGGTAGTGGTGTCACGTGCTCGTCTCGGCCTCCGTCGTTGCTACCGCGACGACGTCCGTCTCGACTCGCGTAACACTAAGATAGAAAGGGTGTCAATGGTGTCACGTGCTCGTCTCAGCATCCGTCGTCGCTACCACGACGACGTCCGCCTCGACTCGCGTTGCGATAAGACAGGGTGGAAGTGGTGTCACGTGCTCGTCTCGGCGTCCGTCGTCGCGACCGCGACGACGTCTGCCTTCACTCGCATTACGCTAAGACAGGGTGGCAGTGCTGTCACGTGCTCGTCTTGGCGTTCGTCATCGCTACCGCGACGACGTCCGCCTTGACTCGCGTTACGCTAAGACAGGGTGGCAGTGGTGTCACGTGCTTGTCTTGGCGTTTGTCGTCGCTACCGCGACGACGTCCGCCTTGACTCGCGTTACGCTAAGACAGGGTGACTGTGGTGTCACGTGCTCATCTCGGCGTTCGTCGTCTTTACCGCGACGATGTCTGCCTCGACTCGCGTGACCCTAAGATAGATAGGGTGACAGTGGTGTCACGTGCTCGTCTCGGTGTACGTCGTCGCAGTAGACAGGGTGACAGTGGTGTCACCCGCTCGTCTCGGCCTCCATCGTCGCTCGCGCGACGACGTCCGCCTCGACTCGCGTGACCCTAAGATAAACAGGGTGACAGTGGTGTCACGTGCTTGTCTCGGCGTCCATCGTCGCGGTAGACAGGGTGACAGTGGTGTCACGTGCTCGTCTCGGCGTCCATCATCGTTACAGCGATGACGTCCGCCTCGACTCGCGTAACCCTAAGATAGACAGGTTGGCATTGGTGTCACGTGCTTGTCTCAGCATCCGTTGTCGCTACAGTGATGACGTCTGCCTCGACTCGTGTTACGATAAGACAGGGTGGCATGGTTTCCACGTGCATCGTCTCGTCTTTCTGGTCGCTACCGCGATGACGGTCCGCCTCGGACCCGCGTAACCCTAAGTAGACAGAGGGTGGCAGTGGTGTCACGTCCCTCGTTTCGGCATCCGTCGTCGCTATCGCGATGACGTTCCCTCGACTCCATTACCTAAGATGACAGGGTGGCAGTGGTGTCACGTTAACTTCTCGCGTCCGTCGTCGCTACCGCGTGATGTCCTCCCTTGCCTGTTTGTTTGCTGTTCGCTTCCCCCTAAAAGACAGTGTGGAACTTGTGGTCACGTGCTCGTCTCGGCATCCGTCATCGCTACTGCGATGATGTCCGTCTCGACTCGCGTTACGATAAGACAGGGTGGCAGTGGTGTCACGTGCTCGTATCGACGTCCGTCGTCGCTACCGCGACGACGTTCGCCTCGACTCGCGTAACCCTAAGATAGACAGGGTGGCAGTGGTGTCACGTGCTCATCTTGTCGTCCGTCGTCGCTACCGCGACGACGTCCGCCTCGACTCGCATAACCCTAAGATAGACAGGGTGGCAGTGGTGTCACGTGCTCGTCTAGGCGTTGGTCATCGCTACCGCGACGACGTCCACCTGGACTCGCGTAACCCTAAGAAACACAGGGTGACAGCGGTGTCACGTGCTTGTCTCGGCGTCCGTCGTCGCTACCGAAATGATGTCCGCCTCGACTCGCGTAATCCTAAGATAGACAGGATGGCAGTGGTGTCACGTGCTCGTCTCGGCCTCCGTCGTCGCTACCGAGACGACGTCCGCCTCGACTCGCGTAACACTAAGATAGAAAGGGTGACAGTGGTGTCACGTGCTCGTCTCGGCGTCCGTCGTCGCTACCACGACGACGTCCGCCTCGACTCGCGTTACGATAAGACAGGGTGGTAGTGGTGTCACGTGCTCGTCTCGGCGTCCGCCTTGACTCGTGTTACGCTAAGACAGGGTGGCAGTGGTGTCACGTGCTCGTCTTGGCGTTCATCGTCGCGACCATGACGACGTCCGCCTTGACTCGCGTTACGCTAAGACAGGGTGGCAGTGGTGTCACGTGCTCGTCTCGGTGTTCGTCGTCGCTACCATGACGATGTCCGCTTCGACTCGCGTGACCCTAAGATAGACAGGGTGACAGAGGTGTCACGTGCTCGTCTCGGCGTCCGTCGTCGTGGTAGACAGGGTGACAGTGGTGTCACGTGCTCGACTCGGCGTCCGTCGTCGCTACCGCGACGACGTCCGCCTCGACTCGCGTAACCGTAAGATAGACAGGGTGGCATTGGTGTCATGTGCTTGTCTCGGCATCCGTCGTCGCTACCACGATGACGTCCGCCTCGACTCGCGTTACGAAAAGACAGGGTGGCAGTGGTGTCACGTGCTCGTTTCGGCATCCGTCGTCGCTATCCCGACGACGTTCGCCTCGACTCGCATTACCCTTAGATAGACAGGGTGGTAGTGGTGTCACGTGCTCGTCTCGTTGTCCGTCATCGCTACCGCGACGACGTCCGCCTCGTCTCACGTAACCCTAAGATAGACAGGGTGGCACTGGTATCACGTGCTTGTCTCGGCATCCGTCGTCGCTACCGCGACGACGTCCACCTCGACTCGCGTAACCCTAAGAAACACTGGGTGACAGTGGTGTCACGTGCTCGTCTCGGCGTCCGTCGTCGCTACCGCGACGACGTCCACCTCGACTCGCGTAACCCTAAGATAGACAAGATGGTAGTGGTGTCACGTGCTCGTCTCGGCATTCATCGTCACAACTGCAACGATGTCCGCTTCGACTCGCCTAACCCCAAGATAGACAGGGTGGCAGTGGTGTCACGTGCTCGTCTCGGCCTCCGTCATTGCTACCGCGACGACGTCCGCCTCGACTCCTATAACACTAAGATAGAAAGGGTGACAGTGGTGTCACGTGCTCGTCTCGATGTCCGTCGTCGCTACCACGATGACGTTCGCCTCGACTCGCGTTACGATAAGAGAGGGTGGCAGTGGTGTCACGTGCTCGTCTCGGCGTCCGTCGTCGATACCTTGACGACGTCCGCCTTGACTCGCATTACGCTAAGACAGGGTGGCACTGGTGTCACGTGCTCGTCTAGGTGTTCGTCGTCGCTACTGCGACGACGTCCGCCTTGACTCGCGTTACGCTAAGACAGGGTGGCAGTGGTGTCACGTGCTCGTCTCGGCGTTCGTCGTCGCTACCGTGACGACGCCCACCTTGACTCGCATAACCCTAAGATAGACAGGGTGGCATTGGTGTCACGTGCTCGCCTCGGCGTTCGTCATCGCTACAGCGACAACGTCCGCCTCGACTCACGTGACCCTAAGATAGACAGGGTGACAGTGGTGTCACGTGCTCGTCTCGGCGTCCGTCGTCGCGGTAGACACGGTGACAGTTGTGTCACGTGCTCGTCTCGGCGTCCGTCGTCGCTACCGCGACGACGTCTGCCTCGACTCGCGTAAACCTAAGATAGACAGGGTGGCATTGGTGTCACGTGCTTGTCTCTGCATCCATCGTCGCTACCGCGATGACGTTCGCCTCGACATGCGTTACAATAAGACAGGGTGGCAGTGGTGTCACATGCTCGTCTCGGCGTTCGTCGTCGCTACCGCGACGACGTCCGCCTTTACTCGAGTAACCCTAAGATAGACAGGGTGGTAGTGGTGTCACGTGCTCCTTTCGGCATCCGCGTCGCTATCGCGACGACCTTCCCCTCGACTCGGATTACCCAAAGATAGACAGGGTGGCAGTGGTGTCATGTGAACGTCTCGGCGTCCGTCGTCGCTACCGCGACGATGTCCGCCTCGACTCGCGTAACCCTAATATAGACAGGGTGGCACTGGTGTCACGTGCTCGTCTCGGCATTCGTCGTCGCTACCGCGACTACGTCCACCTTGACTCACGTAACTTTAAGAACCACAGGGTGACAGTGGTGTCACGTGCTCGTCTCGGCGTCTGTCGTCGCTACCGCGACGACGTCCGCCTCGACTCGCGTAACCCTCAGATAGACAGGATGGTAGTGGTGTCACGTGCTCGTCTCGGCCTCCGTCGTTGCTACCGCGACGACGTCCATCTCGACTCGCGTAACACTAAGATAGAAAGGGTGTCAATGGTGTCACGTGCTTGTCTCGGCATCCGTCGTCGCTACCACGACGACGTCCGCCTCGACTCGCGTTGCGATAAGACAGGGTGGAAGTGGTGTCACGTGCTCGTCTCGGCGTCCGTCGTCGCGACCGCGACGACGTCTGCCTTCACTCGCATTACGCTAAGACAGGGTGGCAGTGGTGTCACGTGCTCGTCTTGGCGTTCGTCATCGCTACCGCGACGACGTCCGCCTTGACTCACGTTACGCTAAGACAGGGTGGCAGTGGTGTCACGTGCTCGTCTCGGCGTTCATCGTAGCTACCGCGTCGACGTCCACCTCGACTCACATAACCCTAAGATAGACAGGGTGGCAGTGGTGTCACGTGCTCGTCTCGGCGTTCGTCATCTCTACAGCGATGACGTCCGCCTCGACTCGCGTGACCCTAAGATAGACAGGGTGACAGTGGTGTCACGTGCTCGTCTCGGCGTCCGTCATCGTGGTAGACAGGGTGACAGTGGTGTCACATGCTCGTCTCGGCATCCGTCGTCGTTACCGCGATGACGTCCGCCTCGACTCGCGTAACCCTAAGATAGACAGGGTGGCATTGGTGTCACGTGCTTGTCTCAGCATCCATCGTCGCTACCGCGATGACGTCCGCCGCGACTCGCGTTACGATAAGACAGGGTGGCAGTGGTTTTACGTTCTCGTCTCGGCGTTCGTCGTCGCTACCGCGACAACGTCCGCCTCGACTCGCGTAACCCTAAGATAGACAGGGTGGCAGTGGTGTCATGTGCTTGTTTCGGCATCCGTCTTCGCTATCGCGACGATGTTCGCCTCGACTCGCATTACCCTAAGATAGACAGGGTGGCAGTGGTGTCACGTGAACGTCTCTGCGTCCGTCGTCGCTGCCGCGATGAGGTCCGCCTCGACTCGCGTAACCCTAATATAGACAGGGTGGCACAGGTTTTATGTGATCGTCTCAGCATCGGTCGTCGCTACCGCGACGACGTCCGCCTCGACTCGCGTTATGATAAGACAAGGTGGCAGTGGTGTCATGTGCCCATCTCGGCGTCCGTCGTCGCAACCGCGACGACGTCCACCTCGACTCGCATAACCCTAAGATAGACATGGTGGCAGTGGTGTCACGTGCTCGTCTAGGCGTCCGTCGTCGCTACCGCGATGACGTCCACCTCGACTTGCGTAACCCTAAGAAACACAGGGTGATAGTGGTGTCACGTGCTTGTCTCAGCGTCCGTCGTTGCTACCGCGACGACATCTGCCTCGACTCGCGTAACCCTAAGATAGACAGGATGGTTGTGGTGTCACATGTTCCTCTCGGCGTCCATCATCGCAACCGCAACGACGTCCGCCTCGACTCGCCTAACCCTAAGATAGACAGGGTGGCAGTGGTGTCACGTGCTCTTCTCGGCCTCCATCGTCGCTACCGCGACGACGTCCGCCTCGACTCGCCTAACACTAAGATAGAAAGGGTGAGAGTGGTGTCACGTGCTCGTCTCGGCATCCGTCGTCGCTACCACGACGACGTCCGCCTCGACTCACATTACGATAAGGCAGGGTGGCAGTGGTGTCACGTGCTCGTCTCGGCGTCCCTCGTCGCTACCGCGAAGGGATCCGCCTTGACTCGCGTTACGCTAAGACAGGGTGGCAGTGGTGTCACGTGCTCGTCTTGGCGATCGTTGTCGATACTGCGACGACGTCCGCCTTGACGCGTGTTACGCTAAGACAGGGTGGTAGTGGTGTCACGTGCTCGTCTTGTCATTAGTCGTCGATACCGCGACGACGTCCGCATTGACTCGCGTTAAGACGGTTTTCAGTGGTGTCAGCGTGCCGTCTTTTGCGTTCGTCGTCGATACCGCGATGACGTCCGCCTTGACTCGCGTTACGCTAAGACAGGGTGGCAGTGGTGTGCCACGTGCTTGTCTCGGCGTTCATCGTCGCTACCGCGATGACGTCCGCCTCGACTCGCATAACCCTAAGATAGAAAGGGTGGCAGTGGTGTCACGTGCTCGTCTTGGCTTTCGTCGTTGATACCGCGATGACGTCCGCCTTGACTCGCGTTACGCAAAGACAGGGTGGAATTGGTGTCACGTGCTCGTCTCGTCATTCGTCGTCGCTACCGCGATGACGTCCGCCTCGACTCGCGTAACCCTAAGATAGACAGGGTGCCATTGGTGTCACGTGCTTGTCTCGGCATCTGTCGTCGCTACTGCGATGACGTCCGCCTCTACTCGCGGTACGATAAGATAGGTGGCAGTGGTGTCACGTGCTCGTCTCGGCGTTCGTCGTCGCTACCTACGATGACGTCTGCCTCGACTTCGCTTAACCCTAAATGATAGATGGTGCAGTGGTGTCACGTGCTCGTTTCGACATCCTTTTCGATATCGCGATGATGTTCGCCCTCGAACTCGCATTACCCTAAGAAGACAGGGTGGCAGTGGTGTCCTCGTGCTCGTCTCGCTTCGGCTCCATCGTCCACTTCCGTGACGAATCCGCCTCGCCGCGTAACCACCCGAAAATACACAGGGTGGGCAGTGGTGTCACATGCTCGTCTCGTCGTCAGTCGTCGGCTACCCCGACAGACTTCTGCCTGACTCGCGTAACTCTAAAAGACAGGGTACATTGTGTGTCAGTGGCTTGTTCTCCGGCGTCAGTCGTCGCTACCAACGACGATGTCCGCCTCGACGCGCGTAACCCTAAGATAGACAGTTGGCATGTTGGTCATGTGCTCGTCTCGGCGCCGTCGTCGCTACC
>CM022300.1:125603503-125629760 GCA_011799875.1 Thinopyrum elongatum
CTCGCTTTACGATAAGATCAAGGGTTGCTGCATGTGGTATCACGTGCTCAGTCTCGGCGTCCGTTACGTCGCTCACCCGCCGATGACGCCGCACTTTAATCGTATTACGCTGACAAGGGTGGCAGTGGTGGTACGTGCTTGTCTTCGCATTCGTCGTCGGCTAAATACCAACGACGACGTCCCAGCCCATTTTGAACACTCTCCGTTACGCTAAGAACAGGAGTGGAAAGTGTGTCAACTTGCTCTGTCTACGAATGCCATCGCGTCTAAACACAAAGTTACCCTTATCACGCACAAAACGACTACTTACCCACCTCTACTCGCATAAACCCTAAGATAGACCGGGTGGCAGTGGTGTCACTGTAACTTGTCTCTCGTTCGTACGTCAGCTAACCAAAAAACTATTAAGCTGAGTATGCCACTCGACTCTGCATACCCTAAGAGAGACCATATGGTGGCAGGTCGGTGTCACGAGTGCTTCGTCTCGGCGTCCGTCGTCGCGTACTAAAATCCAAAACACAAACGACGGCATACCGCACGATGGACTCTGCGTTACGCTAACAGAACAGGTGGCAGTGGTGTCACGAGCTACGTCTTGCGCGTTCGTAAACGTCGATCCGTGAACGGACTTCCGCCTGGACCGCAGCATTATACGCTAAGACAGGGGACAGTGGTGGTCACGTGCTTTTCCTTGGCGTTCGTGTTCGTCGATAACTAACCCTTGCGACGCACTCCGCCTTGACTCGCGTTACGTTACTGCTAAGACAAGGATGTCAGTGGTTTGTCTACGTGCTCGTTCTTGAAGTTCGTCCGGCGGAGACCCCAAAAAAATAAGAAAGTCGACGAATGTCCACCTATGACCTACACGTGTTACGACTAAGACAGGGATGGCAAGTGGTGTCACGTGGCTCGTCTTCGCGGACGTCCAGTGTCGCTACACCACAACCGCGACTACGTCCGCCTCACTCGCCATAACCCTAAGATAGAACATGGGTAGCATTGGTGTCATGTTCTTAGTCTAGGCTCCGTCGTCGCTACCCAACTCGTTGATGACGTCCGCCCATCGAACTTCTCGTTACACGATAAGACAGGACGTTGCGAGTGTGTCATTGCGCTCGTCTCGGTGTTCGTTAGTCCGCTACCAACATGATAGTCTGCCTCGCTCGCGTACCGTAAGATACGACCAGGAGTCGGTCAGTGGTGTCAAGTGCTTCGTTTTCTCATCGCATCCGTCTCGCGTTCGCACGACGTTCGCCTTGACTTCCATTAACCCTTAAAGATCAGACAGAGTTGAGCCGTGGTCTCCCTCCGTGCCGTCTCCGGCGCTCCTCGTCGTCTAAAACCAACCCACAGCGCGATTGACTCGCCTCGCACTCGCGTACATAACATAGAGTAATGGTGATCACTTCAGGGTCGCATGTCTACCACGGGTCGCGTAACGTGTGTCGAAAAATGCGGTGGCGTCTCGTCTACGGCGTCACGTCGTACGCTACAAGCTTACTCCATACAACTAAAAACTACAGGCACTAACCAGTATGAATCGACCGTCGCCGCTTAAAGGCACAAACGTTCAGGTCGCTTACCACACGACTCGCATACTCGCGTATACGCTAAGACATTAGAAGGGTGCAGTGTGGTGTCACTTTGACTAGTTCAGGGACATCGTCGTACCACACGCGACGATGTCCACCATCACTCGCATAACTCTGTTTACGATAAGACGGGGTGGCAGTATACGTCAGTGCTCTGTTACTCGCCGTCTCCGTCGTCCTCCTACGTGCGCACTGACTCCGCCTATGACTCGCGTAAGCTAAGATCAACAGGGTGGCACAGTGGTGTCCGTGGCGTTCGTCTTGGCACTCCGTCGTCGCTAGCCGGGCGACGACGTGTCCGCCTGACCGTCGTTACGTAGAGACAGTGTGGCCAATGTGGTGTCACGTGCTGTTCTCGCGTCACGTCGTACCGCTATCACACCTGCCCCAACCAGCTGGGACCCCAGCAACACCATAGACGACGTCCCACTCGACTCGCATAACCCTAAGATAGACATGGGCACGTGGTGTCCCGTGTCCGTCTCGGCTCCTCGTCGCTACCTACCAACGAGGCATCGCCTTGACTCGTTACGCTAAAGGGTGGCAGTGGTGTCCACTTGCTCGTCTTGGCGTTCGTCGTCATATCAGCGTGACGACTTCCGCCTTGACCGCATTACGACTAAACAGGGTGGCAGAGGTGTCACGTGCTCGTCTTGGCGTCGTCGTCGTGATACCGCAGACAACGTCCGCCTTGACTCGTGTTACGTCTAAGACAGGGTGCAGTGGTGTACACGTGCTCGTCTTGGCGTTCGTCGTCGATACCATTGCGCGATAGACGTCGCCTTGACTCGTGGTTACGCTAATACCAAAGGTGGCAGTTCCGTCACGTGCTCGTCTCGGCGTCCGTCAGTCGCATACCCGCAACGACTTCCGCCTCGACTCGCGTAACCAAAGATAGACAGGGTGGCTTGGTGTCACGTTCTTGTCTCGGCATCCGTCGTCACTACCCCGCGATGACGTCCGCCTCGACTCGCTGTACGATAAGACAGGGTGGCAGTGGTGTCATGCGCTCGTGTCGGTGTTCTTTGTCGCTACCGCATCACGATGATGTCTGCCTCGATCGCGTACCCTAAGATAGACAGGTGTGAAGTGGTGTCAAGTGCTGTTTCAGCTTCCGTCGCACTATCGGAGCGACGAGTTCGCCTAGACTTGGATTACCCTAAGATAGACAGGTTGGGCAGTGGTCTCACGTGCTCTTCTCGGGTCAGTCGTCGCTACCTACCGACGACTCCGCCTTGACTCGCGGTAACCCTAAGATAGACATGTGTGCAGTGGGTGTCATGTGTCTCGTCTCGGTGTTCGTCGTCTTTGCTACCGGAACGACGTTCGACTCCCGACTCGCGTAACCCTAAGATAGACATGGTGGCACTGTTGTCATGGGCTCCCTCGGTCGTCGTCGTCGTACCAAGCCGTGACGACGTCTGCCTCGACTCGCGTAACCCTAAGATAGATATGGTGGCAGTTGGTGTCACGTGCTCGTCTCGCGTCGTCCGTGCTAACCGCGATGATGTCTCGCTCACCTCGCGTAACCTAAGATAGAAAGGGTGACATGGTGTCACGTGCTCGTCTCGGCGGCCATCGTCGCTACCACGACGACGTCCGCCTCAACTCGTGTTACGATAAGAAAGGGTGGCAGTGGTTCCCGTGCTCGTCTCGGCGTCCGTCGTCGCTACACGGGCGACGACGTCCGCCTGACCTCGCGTTACGCTAAGACAGTGTGGCTGTGGTGTCATTGCTGTTTGCGACGTTCGTCGTCGCTACCGCGACGATGTCCACCTGACTCGCAGTAACCTTGTAGAGACAGTGTGGCAGTTCTGTCACGTGCTGTTCGGCAATTCGTCGTCGCTACCGCGACGCCTGTCCCCTTGACTCCGTTGACTCCTAAGATTAGACAGGGTGACAGTGGTGTCACGTGCTTCGATCTCGGCGTCCATTGTGGGCGTCGTAGTAGACAGGGTGGCAGTGGTGTCACGTGCTCGTCTCGGCATTCGTCGCCGCTACCCGCACGACGTCCGCCTTGACTCGCGTGACCCTTAGATAATAGGGGTGACAGTGGTGTCACGTGCTCGTCTCGTGGTCCGTCGTCCGGTAGGACAGGGTGACAGTGGGTCAGGTGCTCGTCTCGGCGTCCGACTTCGCTACCAACCCCGCGATGACCGCCCGCCTCGACTCGGTAACCCTAAGATAGACAGGTTGGCATTGGTGTCACGTGCTTGTCTCGGCATCACGTCGCTACATCCGCGATGACGTCCACTCGACTCCGTTACGATAAGACAGGTGGCAAGGTGTCACGTGCCGTCTGTCGTTCATCGTCGCTACCACCGCACGACGTCCGCCTCGACTCGCGTAACTCAAGATAGACAGTGGTGGCAAGTGGTGTCACGCGAGCTCGTTTCGGCATCCGTCGTCGCTATCGCGACGACCGTTGCCCGACGCCGCATTACCATATGACTAGACTGGGTGGCATTGTGGTGTCACGTGAACGTCTCGGTCGTCCGTCGTCTCTACTACCCCGCCGACGACGTCCGCCTCGACTCGCGTAACCCTAATATAGACAGGGGTGCACTGGTGTCAACTGCTCGTCTTGGCGTCCGTCGTCCGACCAACCGCAACGACGTCCGCTCGACTCGCTAACCGAAGATAGACAGGGTGGCAGTGGTGTCATCGTGCTCGTCTCGACCTCCGTCGTTGCTCACACCTTGCGCGACGTCTCCTCGACTGCGTAACACTATGATTAAATAGAAAGGGTGACAGTGTGTCCACGTGCTCGTCTCGTCGTCCGTCGTCGCTACCCATGAACGAGTCCGCCTCGACTCGCGTTACGTATAAACAGGGTTGCAGTGGTGTCACGTGCTCGTACTCGGCGTCCGTGCGTCACTACCGCGATGACGTCCCCTTGACTTCGTATACTCTAAGACAGGGTGGCAGTGGTGTCACGTGCTTGGTCTTCGCTGTCCGTCGTCGCTAACCGCGACGATGTCTGCCTGACTCTCGTTACGCCTAAACAGGGTGGAACGTGGTCTGTCACTTCTGCTCGTTCGCCGGCGTACTCGGTCGTCGCTAAACCGCGACGACGTCCACCTCGACTCGCATAACCAAGATGAGACCGGTGGTCATGGTGTCAGTGTGTCTCGGTTCGTCGTCGGCTACCGCTAGACGTGCCCCTCGATCGCATAACCCTAAGATAAGACATGGTGGCATTTGTGTGCCTGCGCTCTCGGCGTCCGTTCGTCGCTACCACGAAGGCCACTCCGCCATGGACTCGCGTTACGCTAAACAGGTGTGACAGTGGTGTCACGTGCTCTCTGGCGTTCGTCGTCGATACCGTGACGACGTCCGCCTGCAACCGCGCATTACGCTAAGAGAGGGTGACAGTTGTGTCACGTGCTTGGTCTCGGATTCGTCGTCGATACCCAGCGACGACGTCCGCCTTAACTCGCGTTACGCTAAGACAGGGTGGCAGGGGTGGTCACGTCCGTCTTGCGGTTCGTCGTCGATACCCCCGCGACAATGTCCAGCTTGACTGTGGTTACGCTAAGAACATGGTGGCAGTGGTGTCACGTGCTCGACTCGCGTAACCCTAAGATAGACAGGGTGGCATTGGTGTCATGTTCTTGTCTAGGCATCCGTCGTCGCTACCGTGATGACGTCCGCCTCGACTCGCGTTACGATAAGACAGGGTGGCAGTGGTGTCATGCGCTCGTCTCGGTGTTCGTTGTCGCTACCACGATGATGTCTGCCTCGACTCGCGTACCGTAAGATAGACAGGGTGGCAGTGGTGTCAAGTGCTCGTTTCAGCATCCGTCGTCGCGTCGCGACGACGTTCGCCTCGACTTCCATTACCCTAAGATAGACAGGTTGGCAGTGGTCTCACGTGCTCGTCTCGGCGTCCGTCGTCGCTACCGCGATGACGTCTGCCTCGACTCGCGTAACACTAAGATAGAAAGGGTGACAGTGGTGTCACGTGCTCATCTCGGCGGCCATCGTCGCTACCACGACGACGTCCGCCTCAACTCGTGTTACGATAAGAAAGGGTGGCAGTGGTGTCACGTGCTCGTCTCGGCGTCCGTCGTCGCTACCGCGATGACGTCCGCCTTGACTCGCATTACGCTAAGATAGGCTGGCAGTGGTGTCACGTGCTCGTCTTGGCGTTCGTCGTCGCTACCACGACGACGTCCGCCATGACTCGCGTTACGCTAAGACATTGTGGCTGTGGTGTCATGTGCTTGTTTCGACATTCGTCGTCGCTACCGCGACGATGTCCACCTCGACTCGCATAACCTTTAGATAGACAGGGTGGCAGTTCTGTCACGTGCTCGTCTCGGCATTCGTCGTCGCTACCGCGACGACGTCCGCCTTGACTCGCGTGACCCTAAGATAGACAGGGTGACAGTGGTGTCACATGCTCGTCTCGGCATCCGTCGTCGCTACCGCGACGACGTCCGCCTCGACTCGCGTTACGATAAGACAGGGTGGCAGTGGTGTCACGTGCTCATCTCGGCGTCCGTCGTCGCTACCGCGACAACGTCCACCTCGACTCGCATAACCCTAAGATAGACATGGTGGCAGTGGTGTCACGTGCTCGTCTCGGCGTCCGTCGTCGCTACCACGAAGGCATCCGCCTTGACTCGTGTTACGCTAAGATAGGGTGGCAGTGGTGCCACTTGCTCGTCTTGGCGTTCGTCGTCAATACCGTGACGACGTCCGCCTTGACGCGCATTACGCTAAGACAGGGTGGCAGTGGTGTCACGTGCTCGTCTTGGCGTTCGTCGTCGATACCGCGACGACGTCCGCCTTGACTCGTGTTACGCTAAGACAGGGTGGCAGTGGTGTCACGTGCTCGTCTTGGCGTTCGTCGTCGATACCGCGATGACGTCCGCCTTGACTCGTGTTACGCTAAGACAGGGTGGCAGTGCTGTCACGTGCTCGTCTCGGCGTCCGTCGTCGCTACCGCGACGACGTCCGCCTCGACTCGCGTAACCCTAAGATAGACAGGGTGGCATTGGTGTCACGTTCTTGTCTCGGCATCCGTCGTCACTACCGCGATGACGTCCGCCTCGACTCGCTGTACGATAAGACAGGGTGGCAGTGGTGTCATGCGCTCGTGTCGGTGTTCCTTGTCGCTACCACGATGATGTCTGCCTCGACTCGCGTACCCTAAGATAGACAGGGTGGCAGTGGTGTCAAGTGCTCGTTTCAGCATCCGTCGTCACTATCGCGACGACGTTCGCCTCGACTTGGATTACCCTAAGATAGACAGGTTGGCAGTGGTCTCACGTGCTCGTCTCGGCGTCAGTCGTCGCTACCACGACGACGTCCGCCTTGACTCGCGTAACCCTAAGATAGACAGTGTGGCAGCGGTGTCATGTGCTCGTCTCGGTGTTCGTCGTTGCTACCGCGACGACGTTCGCCCCGACTCGCGTAACCCTAAGATAGACATGGTGGCACTGGTGTCATGGGCTCGTCTCGGTGTCCGTCGTCGTTACCGCGACGACGTCTGCCTCGACTCGCGTAACCCTAAGATAGATAGGGTGGCAGTGGTGTCACGTGCTCGTCTCGGTGTCCGTCGTCGCTACCGCGATGATGTCTGCCTCGACTCGCGTAACACTAAGATAGAAAGGGTGACATTGGTGTCACGTGCTCGTCTCGGCGGCCATCGTCGCTACCACGACGACGTCCGCCTCAACTCGTGTTACGATAAGAAAGGGTGGCAGTGGTGTCACGTGCTCGTCTCGGCGTCCGTCGTCGCTACCGCGACGACGTCCGCCTTGACTCGCATTACGCTAAGTTAGGGTGGCAGTGGTGTCACGTGCTCGTCTTGGCGTTCGTCGTCGCTACCGCGACGATGTCCGCCGTGACTCGCGTTACGCTAAGACAGTGTGGCTGTGGTGTCATGTGCTTGTTTCGACGTTCGTCGTCGCTACCGCGACGATGTCCACCTCGACTCGCATAACCTTTAGATAGACAGGGTGGCAGTTCTGTCACGTGCTCGTCTCGGCATTCGTCGTCGCTACCGCGACGACGTCCGCCTTGACTCGCGTGACCCTAAGATAGACAGGGTGACAGTGGTGTCACGTGCTCGTCTCGGCGTCCATCGTCGTAGTAGACAGGGTGGCAGTGGTGTCACGTGCTCGTCTCGGCATTCGTCGTCGCTACCGCGACGACGTCCGCCTTTACTCGCGTGACCCTTAGATAGATAGGGTGACAGTGGTGTCACGTGCTCGTCTCGGAGTCCGTCGTCACGGTAGACAGGGTGACAGTGGTGTCACGTGCTCGTCTCGGCGTCCGACGTCGCTACCGCGATGACGTCCGCCTCGACTCGCGTAACCCTAAGATAGACAGGTTGGCATTGGTGTCACGTGCTTGTCTCGGCATCCATCGTCGCTACCGCGATGACGTCCACCTCGACTCGCGTTACGATAAGACAGGGTGGCAGAGGTGTCACGTGCTCGTCTTGTCGTTCATCGTCGCTACCGCGACGACGTCCGCCTCGACTCGCGTAACCCTAAGATAGACAGGGTGGCAGTGGTGTCACGAGCTCGTTTCGGCATCCGTCGTCGCTATCGCGACGACGTTCGCCTCGACTCGCATTACCATAAGATAGATAGGGTGGCAGTGGTGTCACGTGAACGTCTCGGCGTCCGTCGTCTCTACCGCGATGACGTCCGCCTCGACTCGTGTAACCCTAATATAGACAGGGTGGCACTGGTGTAACGTGCTCGTCTCGGCATCCGTCGTCGCTACCGCGACGACGTCCGCCTCGACTCGCGTTACGATAAGACAGGGTGGCAATGGTGTCTCGTGCTCGTCTCGGCGTCCGTCGTCGCTACCGCGATGACGTCCGCCTCGACTCGCATAACCCTAAGATAGACAGGGTGGCAGTGTTGTCACGTGCTCGTCTCGTCGTCCGTCGTCGCTACCGCGACGATGTCCGCCTCAACTCGCATAAACCTAAGATAGACAGGGTAGCGATGGTGTCACGTGGTCATCTCGGCGTCCGTCGTCGCTACCGCGACGACCTCCACCTCGACTCGCGTAACCCTAAGAAACACAGGGTGACAGTGGTGTCACGTGCTCGTCTCGGCGTCCGTCGTCGCAACCGCGATGATGTCCGCCTCGACTCTCGTAACCCTAAGATAGATAGGATGGTAGTGTTGTCACATGCTCGTCTCGGCGTCCATCGTCGCAACCGCAACGACTTCTGCCTCGACTCGCCTAACCCAAAGATTGACAGGGTGGCAGTGGTGACACGTGCTCGTCTCGTCCTCCATCGTCGCTACCGCGACGACGTCCGCCTCGACTCGCCTAACATTAAGAAAGAAAGGGTGACAGTGGTGTCATGTGCTCGTCTTGGCGTCCGTCGTCGCTACCACGACGATGTCCGCCTCGACTCGCGTTAGGATAAGACTGTGTGGCAGTGGTGTCACGTGCTCGTCTCGGCGTCCGTCGTCGCTACCGCGACGACGTCCGCCTTGACTCGCGTTACGCTAAGACAGGTTGGCTGTGGCGTCACGTGCTCGTCTCGGCGTTCGTCGTCGCTACCGCGACGACGTCCACCTCGACTCGCATAACCCTTGGATAGACAGGGTGGCAGTGGTGTCATGTGCTCGTCTCGGCATTCGTCGTCGCTACCGCGACGACGTCCGCCTTGACTCGCGTGACCCTAAGATAGACAGGGTGATAGTGGTGTCACGTGCTCATCTCAGCATCCATCGTCGCAGTAGACAGGGTGACAGTGGTGTCACGTGCTCGTCTCGGCGTCCGTCGTCGCGGTAGACAGGGTGACAGTGGTGTCACGTGCTCGTCTCGGCGTCCGACGTCGCTACCGCGATGACGTCCGCGTCGACTCGCGTAACCCTAAGATAGACAGGTTGGCATTGGTGTCACGTGCTTGTCTCGGCATCCATCGTCGCTACCGCGATGACGTCCGCCTCGACTCGCGTTACGATAAGACAGGGTGCCAGTGGTGTCACGTGCTCGTCTCGGCGTTCATCGTCGCTACCGCTATGACGTCCGCCTCGACTCGCGTAACCCTAAGATAGACAGGGTGGCAGTGGTGTCACATGCTCGTCTCGGTGTCCGTCGTCACTACCGTGACGATGTCCGCCTCGACTCGCATTACCCTAAGATAGACAGGGTGGCAGTGGTGTCACGTGAACGTCTCGGCGTCCGTCGTCGCTACCACGACGACGTCCGCTTCGACTCTGGTAACCCTAATATAGACAGGATGGCACTGGTGTCACGTGCTCGTCTCGGTATCCGTCGTCGCTACCGCGACGACGTCCGCCTCGACTCGCGTTACGATAATACAGGGTGGCAATGGTGTCACGTGCTCGTCTCGGTGTCCGTCGTCGCTACCGCGACGACGTCCGCCTCGACTCACATAAACCTAAGATAGACAGGGTGGCGATGGTGTCACGTGGTCGTCTCGGCGTCTGTCGTCGCTACCGCGACGACGTCCACCTCGACTCGCGTAACCCTAAGAAACACAGGGTGACAGTGGTGTCACGTGCTCGTCTCGGCTTCCGTCGTCGCTACCGCGACGACGTCCGCCTCGACTCTTGTAACCCTAAGATAGACAGGGTGGCAGTGGTGTCACGTGCTTGTCTCGGCGTCAGTCATCGCTACCACGACGACGTCCGCCTCGACTCGCGTAACCCTAAGATAGACAGGGTGGCAGTGGTGTCATGTGTTCGTCTCGGCGTCCGTCATCGCTACCACGACGATGTCCGCCTCGACACACGTGACCCTAAGATAGACAGGGTGGCAGTGGTGCCAGGTTGTTCATCTCGGTGTCAGTGGTCGCTACCACGACGACGTCTACCTCGACTCGCATAACCCTAAGAAAGAAAGGGTGGCACTGGTGTCACGGGCTCGTCTTGGCATCCGTCGTCGTTACCGTGACGACATCCGCCTCGACTCGCGTAACCCTAAGATAGACAGGGTGGTAGTGGTGTCACGTGCTCGTCTCGGCGTTCATCGTTGCTACCGCGACGACGTCCGCCTTGACTCGCGTAACCCTAAGATAGACAGGGTGGCAGTGGTGTCACGTGCTCGTTTCGGCATCCGTCGTCGCTATCGCGACGACGTTCGCCTCGACTCGCATTACCCTAAGATAGATAGGGTGGCAGTGGTGTCACGTGAACGTCTCGGCGTCCATCGTTGCTACCACGACGACGTCCGCCTGGACACGCATTATGCTAAGACAGGGTGGCAGTGGTGTCACATGCTCGTCTTGTCGTTCGTCGTCGCTACCGCGACGACGTCCGCCTTGACTCGCGTTACGCTAAGACAGGGTGACTGTTGTGTCACGTGCTCGTCTCGGCATTCGTTGTCGCTATCGCGACGATGTCCACCTCGACTCGCATAACCCTAAGATAGACAGGGTGGCAGTGGTGTCACGTGCTCGTCTCGGCATTCGTCGTCGCTACCGCGACGATGTCCGCCTTGACTCGCGTGACCCTAAGATAGACAGGGTGACAGTGGTGTCACGTGCTCATCTCGGCGTCCATCCTCGCGGTAGACAGGGTGACAGTGGTGTCACATGCTCGTCTCGTCGTCCGTCGTCGCTAGCGCGACGACCTCCGCCTCGACTCACGTGACCCTAAGATAGACAGGGTGACAGTGGTGTCACGTGCTCGTCTCGGCGTCCGTCGTCGCTACCGCGACGATGTCCGCCTCGACTCGTGAAACCGTAAGATAGACAGGGTGGCAGTGGTGTCACGTGCTCGTCTCGGCGTCCGTGGTCGCTACCGCGACGATGTCCGCCTCGACTCGCATAACCCTAAGATAGACAGGGTGGCAGTGCTGTCACGTGCTCGTCTCGGCGTCCGTCATCGCTACCGCGACGACGTCCACCTCGACTCGCCTAACCCTAAGATAGAAAGGATGGTAGTGGTGTCACTTGCTCATCTCGGCGTCCATCGTCGCAACCGCAATGACGTCTGCCTCGACTCGCCTAACCCTAAGATTGACAGGGTGGCAGTGCTGTCACGTGCTCGTCTCAGCCTCCGTCGTCGCTACTGCGATGATGTCCGCCTCGACTCGCCTAACACTAAGATAGAAAGGGTGATAGTGGTGTCATGTGCTTGTCTCGGCGTCCGTCGTCGCTACCACGATGATGTCCGCCTCGACTCGCGTTATGATAATACAGGTTGGCAGTGGTGTCACGTGCTCGTCTCGGTGTCCGTCGTCGCTACCGCTACGACGTCCTCCTTGACTAGCGTTACGCTAAGACAGGGTGGCAGTGTTGTCACGTGCTCGTCTTGGCGTTCGTCGTCGATACCGCGACGACGTCCGCCTTGACTCGCTTTACGCTAAGACAGGCTGGCAGTGGTGTCACGTGCTTGTCTCGGTGTCAGTTGTCGCTACCGTGACGACGTCCGCCTCGACTCGCGTAACCGTAAGTTAGACAGGGTGGCAGTGGTGTCACGTGCTCGTCTCGGGCCTCCGTCGTCGTCTAACCTAACGCTCCCAACCACCACCACGTCGATGACGTCCGCCTCGACTCCGGTAAAACCCAAAGATCGGACAGGGTGGCAGTGGTGTCACGTGCTCGTCTCGGTGTCCGTCGTCGCTACCGCGACGACGTCCGCCTCGACTCGCGTGACCCTAAGATAGACAGGGTGACAGTGGTGTCACGTGCTGGTCTCGGCATTCGTCGTCGCTACCGCGACGACGTCCGCCTTGACTCGCATGACCCTAAGATAGACAGGGTGACAGTGGTGTCACGTGCTTGTCTCGGCGTCCGTCGTCGCAGTAGACACGGTGACAGTGGTGTCACATGCTCGTCTCGGCGTCCGTCGTCGCTAGCGCGACAACCTCTGCCTCGACTCGCGTGACCCTAATATAGACAGGGTGACAGTGGTGTCACGCGCTCGTCTCGGCGTCCGTCATCGCTACCGCGACGACGTCCGCCTCGACCCGCGTAACCCTAAGATAGACAGGGTGGCAATGGTGTCACGTGCTCGTCTCGGCGTCCGTCGTCGCCACCGCGACGACATCCGCCTCGACTCGCATAACCCTAAGATAGACAGGGTGGCAGTGGTGTCACGTGCTCGTCTCGGCGTCCGTTGCCGCTACCACGACGACGTCCACCTCGACTCGCCTAACCCTAAAATAGACAGGATGGTAGTGGTGTCACATGCTCGTCTCGGCGTCCATCGTCGCAACCGCAACGACGTCCGCCTCGACTCGCCTAACCCTAAGATTGACAGGGTGGCAGTGGTGTCACGTGCTTGTCTCGGCCTCCATCATCGCTACCGTGACGACGTCCGCCTCGACTCACCTAACACTAAGATAGAAAGGGTGACAGTCGTGTCATGTGCTCATCTCGGCGTCCGTCGTCGCTACCATGACAATGTCCGCCTCGACTCGCGTTACGATATGACAGGGTGGCAGTGGTGTCACGTGCTCGTCTTGGTGTCCGTCATCGTTACCGCTATGACGTCCGCCTTGACTCGCGTTACGCTAAGACAGGGTGGCAGTGTTGTCACGTGCTCGTCTTGGCGTTCGTCATCGATACCGTGACGACGTCCGCCTTGACTCGCTTTACGCTAAGACAGGGTGGCAGTGGTGTCACGTGCTCGTCTCGGCGTACATCGTCGCTACCGCGACGATGTCCGCCTCGACTGGCGTAACCCTAAGATAGACAGGGTGGTAGTGGTGTCACGTGCTTGTTTCGGCGTCAGTTGTCGCTACCGTGACGACGTCCGCCTCGACTCGCGTAACCCTATGTTAGACAGGGTGGCAGTGGTGTCACGTGCTCGTCTCGGCGTCTGTCGTCGCTACCGTGACGACGTTCGCCTCGACTCGCATAACCCTAAGATACACAAGGTGGTAGTGGTGTCACGCGCTCGTCTTGGTGTTCGTCGTCGCTACCGCGACGACGTCCGCCTCGACTCACGTGACCCTAAGATATACAGGGTGACAGTGGTCTCACGTGCTCGTCTCGGCGTCCGTCATCACGGGAGACAGGGTGACAGTGGTGTCATGTGCTCGTCTCGGCGTCCGTCGTCGCTACCGCGATGACGTCCGCCTCGACTCGCGTTACGATAAGAGAGGGTGGCAGTGGTGTCACGTGCTTGTCTCGGCGTTCATCGTCGCTACCACGATGACGTCCGCATCCACTCACGTAACCCTAAGATAGATAGGGTGGCAGTGGTGTCACGTGCATGTTTTGGCATCCGTCGTCGCTATCGCGACGACATTCGCCTCGACTCGCATTACCCTAAGATAGACAGGGTGGCAGTGGTGTCACGTGCTCGTCTCGGCGTCAGTCGTCGCTACCACGACGATGTCCGCCTCGACTCGCGTTACGCTAAGACAGGGTGGCAGTGGTGTCACGTGCTCGTCTCGGTGTCCGTCGTCGCTACCGCGACGACGTTCGCCTCGACTCGCGTTATGCTAAGACAGGGTGACAGTAGTGTCACGTGCTCATCTCGGCGTCCGTCGTCACTACCGCGATGACATCCGCCTTGACTCGCGTAACCCTAAGATAGACAGGGTGGCAGTTGTGTCACGTGCTCGTCTCGGTGTCGGTCGTCGCTACCGCGACGACGTTCGCCTCGACTCACGTAACCCTAAGATAGACAAGGTGGCACTGGTGTCACGGGCTCGTCTCGGCGTCCGTCGTCGCAACCGCGACGACGTCCGCCTCGACTCGCGTAACACTAAGATAGAAAGGGTGACAGTGGTGTCACGTGCTTGTCTCGGCGTTCGTCGTCGCTACCACAATGACGTCCGCCACGACTCGCGTTATGATAAGACAGGGTGGCAGTGGTGTCACGTGCTCGTCTCGGCGTTCGTCGTCGCTACCACAACGACGTCTGCGTCGTCTCGCCTAACCCTAAGATTGACAGGGTGGCAGTGGTGTCACGTGCTTGTCTCGGCCTCCATCGTCGCTATCGCGACGACGTCCGCCTCGACTCGCCTAACATTAAGATAGAAAGGGTGACAGTGGTGTCATGTGCTCGTCTCGGCGTCCGTCATCGCTACCACGACGACGTCGCCTCGACTCGCGTACGATAAGAAGGGGTGGCCAGTGGGTGTACGTGCTGTCTCGGCGTCCCGTCGCGCTACCGCGACGACATCCACCTTGACTGCGTTATGCTAAGACAGGGTTGCTGTGGGGTCACGTGCTGTCTCGGCTTTCATCGTCGCTACCGACGACGACGTCCACCTCGATCGCATAACCTAGATAGACAGGGTGGCAATGGTGTCACGTGCTGCTCTGGCATTCGTCGTCGCTACCGCGACGACGTCCGCCTTGACTCGCGTGACCCTAAGATAGAACAGGGTGACAGTGGTGTCACGTGCTGTCTCGGCGTCCATCGTCGCAGTAGACAGGGTGACAGTGGTGTCACGTGGTCGTCCGGCGTCCGTCGTCGCTAGCGCGACGACGTCCGCCTCGACTCGCGTGACCCTTAGATAGACGGGTGACAGTGGTGTCACGTGCTCGTCTCGACGTCCGTCGTCACGGTAGACAGGGTGACAGTGGTGCACATGCTCGTCTCGGCGTCCGACGTCGCTAACGCGATGACGTCCGCCTCGACTCGGTAACCCTAGATAGACAGGTTGGCATTGGTGTCACGTGCTTGTCTCGACTCATCGTCGTACTGCGAGACGTCCGCCTCGACTCGCGGTTACGATAAGACAGCGGTGGCAGTGGTGTCACATGCTCGTCTCGGCGTTCATCGTCGTCTACCCCCACGAGACGTCCGCCTCGACTCGGTAAACCTAGATAGACAGGGTGGCAGTGGTGTCACGTGCTTGTTTCGGCATCCGTCGTCGCTATCGGATGACGGTTCGCCTCGATCGCATTACCCTAAGATAGACAGGTGGCAGTGGTGTCACGTGCTCGTCTCGGCATCCGTCGTCGCTACCGCGACGACGTCCGCCTCGACTCGCGTTACGATAAGACAGGGTGGCAATGGTGTCACGTGCTCGTCTCGGTGTCCGTCGTTGCTACCGCGATGACGTCCGCCTCGACTCGCGTAACCCTAAGATAGACAGGGTGGCAGTGGTGTCACGTGCTCGTCTCGGCGTACATCGTCGCTACCGCGACGATGTCCGCCTCGACTGGCGTAACCCTAAGATAGACAGGGTGGTAGTGGTGTCACGTGCTTGTTTCGGCGTCAGTTGTCGCTACCGTGACGACGTCCGCCTCGACTCGCGTAACCCTATGTTAGACAGGGTGGCAGTGGTGTCACGTGCTCGTCTCGGCGTCTGTCGTCGCTACCGTGACGACGTTCGCCTCGACTCGCATAACCGTAAGATACACAAGGTGGTAGTGGTGTCACGTGCTCGTCTTGGTGTTCGTCGTCGCTACCGCGACGACGTCCGCCTCGACTCACGTGACCCTAAGATATACAGGGTGACAGTGGTCTCACGTGCTCGTCTCGGCGTCCGTCATCACGGTAGACAGGGTGACAGTGGTGTCATGTGCTCGTCTCGGCGTCCGTCGTCGCTACCGCGATGACGTCCGCCTCGATCGCGTACCCTAAGATAGACAGGTGGCATGGTGTCACGTGCTTGTCTCGACTCGCATCGTCGCTACCGCGATGACGTCCGCCTCGACTCGTCGTTACGATAACAGGGTGGCAGTTGGTGTCACATGCTCGTCTCGGCGTCATCGTCGTACCGCGACGACGTCGCCTCGACTCCGTAAACCTAAGATAGAACAGGGTGCAGTGGTGTCAGTGCTTGTTTCGTCATCCGTCGTCGCTACCGATGACAGTCCGCCTCGACTCGCATTCCCTAAGAATGACAGGGTGGCAGTGGTGTCACGTCTCGTCTGGACTCCGTCTCGTTACCCGCGACGACGTCCGCCTCGACTCGCGTTACGATAAGACAGGGTGGCAATGTTGTCACGTGCTCGTCTCGGTGTCCGTCGTTGCTACCGCGATGACGTCCGCCTCGACTCGCGTAACCCTAAGATAGACTGGTGGCAGTGGTGTCACGTGCTCGTCTCGGCGTACATCGTCGCTACCGCACGATGTCCGCCTCGACTGGCGTAACCCTAAGATAGACGGGTGGTAGTGGTGTCACGTGCTTGTTTCGGCGTCAGTTGTCGCTACCGTGACGACGTCCGCCTCGACTCGCGTAACCCTATGTTAGACAGGGTGGCAGTGGTGTCACGTGCTCGTCTCGGCGTCTGTCGTCGCTACCGTGACGACGTTCCCTCGACTCGCATAACCGAAGATACACAAGGTGGTAGTGGTGTCACGTGCTCGTCTTGGTGTTGTCGTCGCTACCGCGACGACGTCCCCTCGACTCACGTGACCCTAAGATATACAGGGGTGACATGTGTCTCACGTGCTCGTCTCGGCGCCGTCATCAGGGTAGACAGGTGACAGTGGTGTCATGTGCTCGTCTCGGCGTCCGTCGTCGCTACCGCGATGAGCGTCCGCCTCGACTCGTGTTACGAAAGAGGAGGGTGGCAGTGGTGTCACGTGCTTGTCTCGGCGTTCATCGTTGCTACCACGATGACGTCCGCATCCACTCACGTAACCCTAAGATAGATAGGGTGGCGTGGTGTCACGTGCATGTTTTGGCATCCGTCGTCGATCGCGACGACATTCGCCTCGACTCGCATTACCCTAATATAGACAGGGTGCCGTGGTGTCACGTGCTCGTCTCGGCGTCAGTCGTCGCTACCACGACGATGTCCGCCTCGACTCGCGTTACGCTAAGACAGGGTGGCAGTGGTGTCACGTGCTCGTCTCGGTGTCCGTCGTCGCTACCGCGACGACGTTCGCCTCGACTCGCGTTATGCTAAGACAGGGTGACAGTAGTGTCACGTGCTCATCTCGGTGTCCGTCGTCACTACCGCGATGACATCCGCCTTGACTCGCGTATCCCTAAGATAGACAGGGTGGCAGTTGTGTCACGTGCTCGTCTCGGTGTCCGTCGTCGCTACCGCGACGACGTTCGCCTCGACTCACGTAACCCTAAGATAGACAAGGTGGCACTGGTGTCACGGGCTCGTCTCGGCGTCCGTCATCGTTACCGTGACAATGTCCGCCTCGACTCGTGTAACCCTAAGATAGACAGGGTGGCAGTGGTGTCACGTGCTCGTCTTGGTGTCCGTCATCGTTACCGCTATGACGTCCGCCTTGACTCGCGTTACGCTAAGACAGGGTGGCAGTGTTGTCACGTGCTCGTCTTGGCGTTCGTCATCGATACCGTGACGACGTCCGCCTTGACTCGCTTTACGCTAAGACAGGGTGGCAGTGGTGTCACGTGCTCGTCTCGGCGTACATCGTCGCTACCGCGACGATGTCCGCCTCGACTGGCGTAACCCTAAGATAGACAGGGTGGTAGTGGTGTCACGTGCTTGTTTCGGCGTCAGTTGTCGCTACCGTGACGACGTCCGCCTCGACTCGCGTAACCCTATGTTAGACAGGGTGGCAGTGGTGTCACGTGCTCGTCTCGGCGTCTGTCGTCGCTACCGTGACGACGTTCGCCTCGACTCGCATAACCCTAAGATACACAAGGTGGTAGTGGTGTCACGCGCTCGTCTTGGTGTTCGTCGTCGCTACCGCGACGACGTCCGCCTCGACTCACGTGACCCTAAGATATACAGGGTGACAGTGGTCTCACGTGCTCGTCTCGGCGTCCGTCATCACGGTAGACAGGGTGACAGTGGTGTCATGTGCTCGTCTCGGCGTCCGTCGTCGCTACCGCGATGACGTCCGCCTCGACTCGCGTTACGATAAGAGAGGGTGGCAGTGGTGTCACGTGCTTGTCTCGGCGTTCATCGTCGCTACCACGATGACGTCCACATCCACTCACGTAACCCTAAGATAGATAGGGTGGCAGTGGTGTCACGTGCATGTTTTGGCATCCGTCGTCGCTATCGCGACGACATTCGCCTCGACTCGCATTACCCTAAGATAGACAGGGTGGCAGTGGTGTCACGTGCTCGTCTCGGCGTCAGTCGTCGCTACCACGACGATGTCCGCCTCGACTCGCGTTACGCTAAGACAGGGTGGCAGTGGTGTCACGTGCTCGTCTCGGTGTCCGTCGTCGCTACCGCGACGACGTTCGCCTCGACTCGCGTTATGCTAAGACAGGGTGACAGTAGTGTCACGTGCTCATCTCGGCGTCCGTCGTCACTACCGCGATGACATCCGCCTTGACTCGCGTAACCCTAAGATAGACAGGGTGGCAGTTGTGTCACGTGCTCGTCTCGGTGTCCGTCGTCGCTACCGCGACGACGTTCGCCTCGACTCACGTAACCCTAAGATAGACAAGGTGGCACTGGTGTCCCGGGCTCGTCTCGGCGTCCGTCATCGTTACCGTGACAATGTCCACCTCGACTCGTGTAACCCTAAGATAGACAGGGTGGCAGTGGTGTCACGTGCTCGTCTCGGCGTCCGTCGTCGCAACCGCGACGACGTCCGCCTCGACTCGCGTAACACTAAGATAGAAAGGGTGACAGTGGTGTCACGTGCTTGTCTCGGCGTCCGTCGTCGCTACCACAATGACGTCCGCCACGACTCGCGTTATGATAAGACAGGGTGGCAGTGGTGTCACGTGCTCGTCTCGGCGTTCGTCGTCGCTACCACAACGACGTCTGCGTCGTCTCGCCTAACCCTAAGATTGACAGGGTGGCAGTGGTGTCACGTGCTTGTCTCGGCCTCCATCGTCGCTATCGCGACGACGTCCGCCTCGACTCGCCTAACATTAAGATAGAAAGGGTGACAGTGGTGTCATGTGCTCGTCTCGGCGTCCGTCATCGCTACCACGACGACGTCCGCCTCGACTCGCGTTACGATAAGACAGGGTGGCAGTGGTGTCACGTGCTTGTCTCGGCGTCCGTCGTCGCTACCGCGACGACATCCACCTTGACTCGCGTTATGCTAAGACAGGGTTGCTGTGGTGTCACGTGCTCGTCTCGGCTTTCATCGTCGCTACCGCGACGACGTCCACCTCGACTCGCATAACCCTAAGATAGACAGGGTGGCAATGGTGTCACGTGCTCGTCTCGGCATTCGTCGTCGCTACCGCGACGACGTCCGCCTTGACTCGCGTGACCCTAAGATAGACAGGGTGACAGTGGTGTCACGTGCTCGTCTCGGCGTCCATCGTCGCAGTAGACAGGGTGACAGTGGTGTCACGTGGTCGTCTCGGCGTCCGTCGTCGCTAGCGCGACGACGTCCGCCTCGACTCGCGTGACCCTTAGATAGACAGGGTGACAGTGGTGTCACGTGCTCGTCTCGACGTCCGTCGTCACGGTAGACAGGGTGACAGTGGTGTCACATGCTCGTCTCGGCGTCCGACGTCGCTAACGCGATGACGTCCGCCTCGACTCGCGTAACCCTAAGATAGACAGGTTGGCATTGGTGTCACGTGCTTGTCTCGACATCCATCGTCGCTACTGCGATGACGTCCGCCTCGACTCGCGTTACGATAAGACAGGGTGGCAGTGGTGTCACATGCTCGTCTCGGCGTTCATCGTCGCTACCGCGACGACGTCCGCCTCGACTCGCGTAACCCTTAGATAGACAGGGTGGCAGTGGTGTCATGTGCTTGTTTCGGCATCTGTCGTCGCTATCGCGATGACGTTCGCCTCGACTCGCATTACCCTAAGATAGACCGGGTGGCAGTGGTGTCACGTGCTCGTCTCGGCATCCGTCGTCGCTACCGCGACGACGTCCGCCTCGACTCGCGTTACGATAAGACAGGGTGGCAATGGTGTCACGTGCTCGTCTCGGTGTCCGTCGTTGCTACCGCGATGACGTCCGCCTCGACTCGCGTAACCCTAAGATAGACAGGGTGGCAGTGGTGTCACGTGCTCGTCTCGGCGTCCGTCGTCGCTACCGCGACAACGTCCGCATCGACTCACATAAACCAAAGATAGACAGGGTGGCGATGGTGTCACGTGGTCATCTCGGCGTCCGTCGTCGCTACCGCGATGACGTCCACCTCGACTCTCGTAACCCTAAGATAGACAGGGTGGCACTGGTGTCACGTGCTTGTCTCGGCGTCAGTCGTCGCTACCACGACGACGTCTGCCTCGACTCACGTGACCCTAAGATAGACAGGGTGGCAGTGGTGTCATGTGCTTGTCTCGGCGTCCGTCGTCGCTACCACGACGATGTCCGCCTCGACTCACGTGACCCTAAGATAGACAGGGTGGCAGTGGTGCCACGTGCTCGTCTCGGCGTCAGTCATCGCTACCACGACGACGTCTGCCTCGACTCGCATAACCCTAAGAAAGAAAGGGTGGCACTGGTGTCACGGGCTCGTCTCGGCATCCATCGTCGTTACCATGACGACGTCCGCCTCGACTCGCGTAACCCTAAGATAGACAGGGTGGCAGTGGTGTCACGTGCTCGTCTCGGCGTTCATCGTCGCTACCGCGACGACATCAGCCTCGACTCGCATAACCCTAAGATAGACAGGGTGGCAGTGGTGTCACGTGCTCGTTTCGGCATCCGTCGTCGCTATCGCGACGACGTTCGCCTCGACTCGGATTACCCTAAGTTAGATAGGGTGGCAGTGGTGTCACGTGAACATCTCGGCGTCCGTCGTTGCTACAGCGACGACGTCCGCCTCGACTCGCATTACGCTAAGACAGGGTGGCAGTGGTGTCACGTGCTGGTCTTGGCGTTCGTCGTCGCTACCGCGACGACGTCCGCCTTGGCTCGCGTTACGCTAAGACAGGGTGACTGTTGGGTCACGTGCTTGTCTCAGCGTTCGTCGTCACTACCGCGACGACGTCCACCTCGACTCGCATAACCCTAAGATAGACTGGGTGGCAGTGGTGTCACATGCTCGTCTCGGCATTCGTCATCGCTACCGCGACGACATCCGCCTTGACTCGCGTGACCCTAAGATAGACAGGGTGACAGTGGTGTCACGTGCTCGTCTCGGCGTCCGTCATCGCGGTAGACAGGGGGACAGTGGTGTCACATGCTCGTCTCGGCCTCCGTTGTCGCTAGCGCGACGACCTCCGCCTCGACTCGCGTGACCCTAAGATAGACAGGGTGTCAGTGGTGTCACGTGCTCGTCTCGGCGTCCGTCGTCGCTACCGCAACGACGTGCGCCTCGACTCGCGTAACCCTAAGATAGACAAGGTGGCAGTGGTGTCACGTGCTCGTCTCGGCGTCCGTCGTCGCTACCACGACGACGTCCGCCTTGACTCGCATTACGCTAAGACAGGGTGGCTGTGGTGTCACATGCTTGTCTCGGTGTTCGTCGTCGCTACCGCGACGACGTCCACCTCGACTCGCATAACCCTAAGATAGACAGGGTGGCAATGGTGTCACGTGCTCGTCTCGGCATTCATCGTCGCTACCGCGACGACGTCTGCCTTGACTCGCGTGACCCTAAGATAGACAGGGTGACAGTGGTGTCATGTGCTCGTCTCGGTGTCCGTCGTCGCGGTAGACAGGGTGACAGTGGTATCACGTGCTCGTCTCGGCGTCCGTCATCGCTAGCGCGACGACGACCGCCTCGACTCGCGTGACCCTAAGATAGACAGGGTGGCAATGGTGTCACGTGCTCGTCTCGGCATTCATCGTCGCTACCGCGACGACGTCTGCCTTGACTCGCGTGACCCTAAGATAGACAGGGTGACAGTGGTCTCACGTGCTCGTCTCGGCGTCCATCGTCGCGGTAGACAGGGTGAAAGTGGTGTCACGTGCTCGTCTCTGCGTCCGTCGTCGCTACCGCGATGATGTCCGCCTCAACTCGCGTAACCCTAAGATAGACAGGTTGGCAGTGGTGTCACGTGCTTGTCTCGGCATCCGTCGTCGGTACCGCGATGACGTCCACCTCGACTCGCGTTACGATAAGACAGGGTGGCAGTGGTGTCACATGCTCGTCTCGACTCGCGTAACCCTAAGAAAGAGAGGGTGGCAGTGGTGTCACGTGCTCGTTTCGGCATCCGTCGTCGCTATCGCGACGACGTTCGCCGCGACTCGCATTACCCTAAGATAGACAGGGTGGCAGCGGTGTCACGTGAACGTCTCGACGTCCGTCTTGACTCGCTTTACGCTGAGACAGGGTGGCAGTGGTGTCACATGCTCGTCTCGGCGTACGTCGTCGCTACCTCGACGACGTCCGCCTCGACTCGCGTAACCCTAAGATAGACAGGGTGGTAGTGGTGTCACGTGCTTGTCTCGGCGTCAGTTGTCTCTACCGTAACGACGTCCGCCTCGACTCGCGTAACCCTAAGTTAGACAGGGTGGCAGTGGTGTCATGTGCACGTCGCGGCGTCCATCGTCGCTACCGCAACGATGTCCGCCTCGACTCGCATAACCCTAAGATAGACAGGGTGGCAGTGGTGTCACGTGCTCGTCTCGGTGTTCGTCGTCGCTACCGCGACGACGTCCGCCTCGACTCGCATGACCCTAAGATAAACAGGGTGAGAGTTGTGTCACATGCTCGTCTCGGCGTCCGTCGTCGCGGTAGACAGGGTGACAGTGGTGTCACGTGCTCGTCTCGGCGTCCGTCGTCGCTACCGCGATGACGTCCGCCTCGACTCGCGTTACGATAAGACAGGGTGGCAGTGGTGTCACGTGCTCATCTCGGCGTTCATCGTCGCTACCACGATGACGTCCGCATCGACTCGCATAACCCTAAGATAGACAGGGTGGCAGTGGTGTCACGTGCTTGTTTCGGCATCCGTCATCGCTATCGCGACGACATTCGCCTCGACTCGCATTACCCTAAGATAGACAGGGTGGCAGCGGTGTCACGTGAACATCTCGGCGTCCGTCGTCGCTACCACGACGATGTCCGCCTCGACTCGCGTAACCCTAATATAGACAGGGTGGCACTGGTGTCACGTGCTCGTCTCGGCGTCCGTCGTCGCTACCGTGACAACGTCCACCTCGACTCGGGCAACCCTAAGAAACAAAGGGTGACAGTGGTGTCACGTGCTCGTCTCGGCGTCCGTTGTCGCTACCGCGACGACGTCCACCTCGACTCGCGTAACCCTAAGATAGACAGGATGGTAGTGGTGTCACATGCTCGTCTCGGCGACGGTGTAACCCTAAGATAGACAGGGTGGCACTGGTGTCACGTGCTCATGCCGGCATATGTCGTCGCTACCGCGACGACGTCCGCCTCGACTCGCGTTACGATAAGACAGGGTGGCAGTGGTGTCACGGGCTCGTCTCGGCGTCCATCGTCGCTACCGCGACGATGTCCGCCTCGACTCGCCTAACCCTAAGATTGACAGGGTGGCAGTGGTGTCACGAGCTCGTCTCGGCCTCCGTCGTCGCTACCGCGATGACGTTCGCCTCGACTCGTGTTACGATAAGACAGGGTGGCAGTGGTGTCACGTGCTCGTCTCGGCGTCCGTCGTCGCTACCGCGACGACATCTGCCTTGACTCGCGTTACGCTAAGACAGGGTGGCAGTGTTGGCACATGCTCGTCTTGGCGTTCGTCGTCGATACCGCGACGACGTCCGCCTTGACTCGCTTTACGCTAAGACAGGGTGGCAGTGGTGTCACGTGTTCGTCTCGGCATTCGTCGTCGCTACCGCGATGACGTCCGCCTCGACTCGCATAACCTTAAGATAGACAGGGTGGTAGTGGTGTCACATGCTCGTCTCGGTGTTCGTCGTCGCGGTAGACAGGCTGCCAGTGGTGTCACGTGCTCATCTCGGCGTCCATCATCGCGGTAGACAGGGTGACAGTGGTGTCACGTGCTCATCTCGGCGTCCGTCGTCGCTACCGCGATGATGTCCGCCTCGACTCGCATTACGATAAGACAGGATGGCAGTGGTGTCATGTGCTCGTCTCGGCGTTCATCGTCGCTACCACGATGACGTCCGCCTCGACTCGCGTAACCCTAAGATAGACAGGGTGGCAGTGGTGTCACGTGCTCGTTTCGGCATCCGTCGTCGCTATCGCGACGACGTTCGCCTCGACTCGCATTACCCTAAGATTGACAGGGTGGCAGTGGTGTCACGTGCTCGTCTCGGTGTCAGTCGTCGCTACCGCGACGACGTTCGCCTCGACTCGCGTTACGCTAAGACAGGGTGACAGTGGTGTCACGTGCTCGTCTCTGCATCCATCGTCGCTACCGCGACGACGTCTGCCTCGACTCGCATAACCCTATGATAGATAGGGTGGCAGTGGTGTCACGTGCTCGTCTCGGCGTCAGTTGCACAACCACGACGATGTCCGCCTCGACTCGTGTTACGCTAAGACAGGGTGGCAGTGGTGTCACGTGCTCGTCTCGACGTCCGTCGTCGCTACCACGACGACGTTCGCCTCGACTCGTGTAACCCTATGATAGACAGGGTTGTACTGGTGTCACGGGCTCGTCTCGGCGTCCGTCGTCGCTACCGTGAAGACGTCCGCCTCGACTCACGTTACGCTAAGACAGGGTGGCAGTGGTGTCATGTGCTCGTCTCGGTGTTCGTCGTCGCGGTAGACGTCCGCCACGACTCGCGTAACCCTATGATAGACAGGGTGGCAGTGGTGTCACGTGCTCGTCTTGGCGTCCGTCGTCGCTATCGCGACGACGTCCGCCTCGACTTGTGCCTTGCGCTAAGACAAGGGGTGTCCGTGGTGTCCAAAAAAAAAAAAAAAAACGTTCTTTTCTTGACGTCATCATCACGCATTCCGCCTCGACTCCGTTGCGCTAAGACAGGGTGTCATGTATCATTTTCCGCTTTTCGTGGGTTCTCGGCGTCCGTCATCTGCCTAACCCGCTACGACGTCCGCCTCGACTCGCGTACCCTAATATGACAGGGTGCAGTGGTGTCACGTGTATCTCGGCGTTCCTCGTCGCTGCGCCGCGACGACGTTCGCCTACGAACTCGGTGACCCTTAAGATAGAAACTGGTGACTAGTCGGTGTCACGTGCTCGTCTCTGCGTCAGTACCGCTTCGACGTAGCGTCCTTCCGACCTAGTACGTAGCAGGTGACAGTGGTGTCACATGCTCGGCTCGGCGTCCGTCGTCGCTAACCGAGACGTGCCTGCCTCGGCTCGCGTAACTCTAAGATAGACAGTGGCAGTGGTGTCCACGTCCTCGTCTCCGTCCATGTCTGGCTCCTGCGACTAGACGTCCCTCTGACTCGCGTTCGACAAGACAGCGGTTGGCAGAGTGGTGTCACGTGCTCGATCTCGCTGATGTCCGTCGTCGCTACCCGCACGCGTCCGTGCTCGACTCGCGTAACACTTAAGAAGACAAGGGTGGCCATGGTGTCAGTGCTTCGTTTCGGGACCGTCGTCGCTAAATCTGCGATGACGTTCGCCTCGATCGCAGTTAGCTAAGATAGAGCAGGTTGGCCAGTGGTTGTCACGTTTGCTACGTCTCGGATCGTCGTCCGCTACTACGACGACGTCCGCCTCGGACTCGCGTTAGACTAAGACAGGGTGTGACAATGGGTGAACGTGCTCATCTCGTCATCCGTCGTCGCGGTACACGGTGACTATGGTGTCACGTGCTCGTCTCGTCTCGGCGTCCATCGTCCTACCCCAAAAAAACGAACAACGTCCAACCCTCGACTCGCGTACCCTAAGATTGCCAAGGGTGGTCAAGTGGTGTCACGTGCTCTTCTCGGCGTCAGTTTTCGCTACCAATTACGATGTCCGCCTCGACTTCTTCGGAGTCGAGGCGAACGTCGATCGCGGTAGCGACGACGGACGCCGAGACGAGCACGTGACACCACTGCCACCCGGTCTTAGCGTAACG
>CM022300.1:125630969-125656372 GCA_011799875.1 Thinopyrum elongatum
CCTCGCTCGCATTGCGTAAGACAGGGTGGCAGTGTGTAACGTGCTTCTCTTGACGTAGTCAGCACGTCCGCCTCGACTCGCGTTGCGTTAAGAACAGGGTGGCATGAGTGAGGTGCACATCTCGTATTGAGTCCGTCGTCGCTACCGCGACGACGTCCGCCTTGACTCGCATTACGCTAAGACAGGGTGGCAATGGTGTCACGTGCTCGTCTCGGCGTCCATCATCGATACCGCGACGACGTCCGCCTGCTCGCGTAACCCTAAGATAGACAGGGTGGCGATGGTGTCACGTGCTCGTCTCGGCGTTCGTCGTGCTATGCGACAACGCCCGCCTCGACTTGCGTTAAGCTAAGACAGGGGGGCAGTGGTGTCACGTGCTTGTCTTGGCGTCGTCGTCGCTACCGTGACGACGTCCGACTCGATGAGCGTTGCGTAAGATAGGGTGGCAGTGGTGTCACGTGCTTGTCTTGATGTCGTCACGCACGTCCGCTCGACTCGTGTTGCGCTAAGACAGGGTGGCAGTGGTGTCAAGTGTCGTCCCGGCGTCCGTCTTCCGACCGCGATGACGTCCGCCTCGAATCGCATAACCTAAGAGACAGGGTGTGGCAGTGGTGTCACGTGTTCGTCTCAGCGTCTTCGTCGCTCCGCGACGACGTCCCCCTCGACTCGCGTAACCCTAAGATAGATAGGGTGGTAGCGGTGTCACGTGCTCGTCTCGGCGTTAGTCATCGCTACCACGTAGACGTCCGCCTCTACTCGCGTTACGCTAAGACAGGGTGAAAGTGGTGTCACGTGCTTGTCTCGGCGTCCGTCGTCGCTACCGCGACGATGACCGCCTCGACTCGCGTAATCCTAAGATAGACAGGGTGGCAGTGGTGTCACGTGCTTGTCTTGACGTCGTCACGCATGTCCGCCTCGAGTCGCATTGCGCTAAGAAAGGGTGGCAGTGGTGTCACGTGCTCGTCTCGGCGTCCGTCATCGCTACCGCGACGACGTCCGCCTCGACTCGCGTAACCCTAAGATAGACAGGGTGGCAGTGGTGTCACGTGCTCGTCTCAGCGTCCTTCGTCGCTCACGCGACGACGTCCACCTCGACTGCGTAACCCTAAAATAGACAGGGTTGTTGCGGTGTCACGTGCTCGTCTCGGGTTAGTCATCGCTACCACGTAGACGTCGCCTCTACTCGCGTTACGCTAAGACAGGGTGACAGTGGTGTCACGTGCTTGTCTCGGCGTCCGTCGTCGCTACCGCGACGATGACCGCCTCGACTCGCGTAATCCTAAGATAGACAGGGTGGCAGTGGTGTCACGTCCTCGTCTCGGCGTCAGTCGTTGCTACCACGTAGACGTCCGCCTCTACTCGCGTTACGCAAAGACAGGTTGGCAGTGGTGTCACGTGCTCGTCTCTGTGTTCGTCGTCGCTACCGCGCCGACGTTCGCCTCGACTCGCGTAACACTAAGATAGACAGGGTGGCACTGGTGTCATGGGCTCGTCTCGGCGACCGTCGTCGCTACTGCGATGACGTTCGCCTCGACTCGCGTTATGATCAGACAGGGTGCACTGGTGTCATGTGCTTGTCTCGGCGTTCGTCGTCGCTACCACGACGACGTCCGCCTTGACTCGCGTGACCCTAAGATAGACTGGGTGACAATGGTGTCACGTGCTCATCTCGGCGTCCGTCGTCGCGGTAGAAGGGTGACTATGGTGTCACGTGCTCGTCTCGGGTCCGTCGGTCCCGCGACAACGTCCACCTCGACTCGTGTAACCCTAAGATAGACAGGGTGGCAGTGGTGTCACGTGCTCATCTCGGCGTCAGTTGTCGCTACCACGACGATGTCCGCCTCGACTCGCGTTACGCTAAGACAGGGTGGCAGTGGTGTCACGTGCTCGTCTCGGCGTCCGTCGTCGCTACCGCGACGACGTTTGCCTCGACTCGCGTTACGCTAAGACAGGGTGACAGTGGTGTCACGTGCTCGTCTCGGCGTCCGTCGTCGCTACCGCAACGACGTCTGCCTCGACTCGCGTAACCCTAAGATAGACAGGGTGGCAGTGGTGTCATGTGCTCGTCTCAGCGTCAGTCGTCGCTACCACGATGATGTCCTCCTCGACTCGCGTTACGCTAAGACAGGGTGGCAGTGGTGTCACGTGCTCGTCTCGGCTTCCGTCGTTGCTACCGCGACGACGTTCGCCTTGACTCGCGTAACCCTAAGATAGACAGGGTGGCACTGGTGTCATGGGCTCGTCTCGGCGTGTCGTCGCTACGCGACAGACGTCGCCTCGACTCGCGTTATGATAAGACAGGGTCGCAGTCGGTGTCACGTGCTCGTCCGGCGTCCGTGTGCTACAGCGACGACGTCCGCCTCGACTCGCGTTACGCTAAGACAGGGTGCAGTGGTGTACGTGCTCGTCTGGTGTTCGTCGTCGCAACCGCGACAAGTCTGCCTCGACTCTTGTACCTATGATGACAGGGTGGCAGTGGTGTCAGTGCTCGTCTTGGCGTCCGCCTCGACTCGCATTGCGCTAAGACAGGGTGGCAGTGGTGTCACGTGCTTCTCTTGACGTAGTCACGCACGTCCGCCTCGACTCGCGTTGCGCTAAGACAGGGTGGCAGTGATGTCACATGCTCGTCTTGATGTCCGTCGTCGCTACCGCGACGACGTCCGCCTTGACTCGCATTACGCTAAGACAGGGTGGCAATGGTGTCACGTGCTCGTCTCGGCGTCCATCATCGATACCGCGACGACGTCCGCCTGACTCGCGTAACCCTAAGATAGACAGGGTGGCAGTGGTGTCACGTGCTCGTCTCGGCGTTCGTCGTCGCTATTGCGACAACGCCCGCCTCGACTTGCGTTAAGCTAAGACAGGGTGGCAGTGGTGTCACGTGCTTGTCTTGGCGTCCGTCGTCGCTACCGTGACGACGTCCGACTCGATGAGCGTTGCGCTAAGATAGGGTGGCAGTGGTGTCACGTGCTTGTCTTGATGTCGTCACGCACGTCCGCCTCGACTCGTGTTGCGCTAAGACAGGGTGGCAGTGGTGTCACGTGCTCGTCCCGGCGTCCGTCTTCGCTACCGCGACGACGTCCGCCTCGAATCGCATAACCCTAAGATAGACAGGGTGGCAGTGGTGTCACGTGTTCGTCTCAGCGTCCTTCGTCGCTCCCGCGACGACGTCCACCTCGACTCGCGTAACCCTAAGATAGATAGGGTGGTAGCGGTGTCACGTGCTCGTCTCGGCGTTAGTCATCGCTACCACGTAGACGTCCGCCTCTACTCGCGTTACGCTAAGACAGGGTGAAAGTGGTGTCACGTGCTTGTCTCGGCGTCCGTCGTCGCTACCGCGACGATGACCGCCTCGACTCGCGTAATCCTAAGATAGACAGTGGTGGCAGGTGTCACGTGCTTGTCTTGACGTCGTTCACGCATGTCCGCCTCGAGTCGCATTGCGCTAAGAAAGGGTGGCAGTGGTGTCACGTGCTCGTCTCGGCGTCCGTCATCGCTACCGCGACGACGTCCGCCTCGACTCGCGTAACCCTAAGATAGACAGGGTGGCAGTGGTGTCACGTGCTCGTCTCAGCGTCCTTCGTCGCTCACGCGACGACGTCCACCTCGACTCGCGTAACCCTAAAATAGATAGGGTGGTAGCGGTGTCACGTGCTCGTCTCGGCGTTAGTCATCGCTACCACGTAGACGTCCGCCTCTACTCGCGTTACGCTAAGACAGGGTGACAGTGGTGTCACGTGCTTGTCTCGGCGTCCGTCGTCGCTACCGCGATGATGACCGCCTCAACTCGCGTAATCCTAAGATAGACAGGGTGGCAGTGGTGTCACGTCCTCGTCTTGGCGTCAGTCGTTGCTACCACGTAGACGTCCGCCTCTACTCGCGTTACGCAAAGACAGGTTGGCAGTGGTGTAACGTGCCCGTCTCTGTGTCCGTCGTTGCTACCGCGCCGATGTTCGCCTCGACTCGCGTAACACTAAGATAGACAGGGTGGCACTGGTGTCATGGGCTCGTCTCGGCGACCGTCGTCGCTACTGCGATGACGTTCGCCTCGACTCGCGTTATGATAAGACAGGGTGGCAGTGGTGTCATGTGCTTGTCTCGGCGTTCATCGTCGCTACCACGACGACGTCCGCCTTGACTCGCGTGACCCTAAGATAGACTGGGTGACAATGCTGTCACGTGCTCATCTCGGCGTCCGTCGTCGCGGTAGACAGGGTGACTATGGTGTCACGTGCTCGTCTCGGCGTCCGTCGTCGCTACCGCGACAACGTCCACCTCGACTCGCGTAACCCTAAGATAGGAAGGGTGGCAGTGGTGTCACGTGCTCGTCTCGGCGTCAGTTGTCGCTACCCCGACGATGTCCGCCTCGACTCGCGTTACGCTAAGACAGGGTGGCAGTGGTGTCACGTGCTCGTCTCGGCGTCCGTCGTCGCTACCGCGATGACGTTCGCCTCGACTCGCGTTACGCTAAGACAGGGTGACAGTGGTGCCACGTGCTCGTCTCGGCGTCCGTCGTCGCTACCGCAACGACGTCTGCCTCAACTCGCGTAACCCTAAGATAGACAGGGTGGCAGTGGTGTCACGTGCTCGTCTCGGCGTCAGTCGTCGATACCACGATGATGTCCGCCTCGACTCGCGTTACGCTAAGACAGGGTGGCAGTGGTGTCACGTGCTCGTCTCGGCTTCCGTCGTCGCTACCGCGATGACGTTCGCCTTGACTCGCGTAACCCTAAGATAGACAGGGTGGCACTGGTGTCATGGGCTCGTCTCGGCGTCCGTCGTCGCTACCGCGACGACGTTCGCCTCGACTCGCGTTATGATAAGACAGGGTCGCAGTGGTGTCACGTGCTCGTCTCGGTGTCCATCGTCGCTACAGCGACGACGTCCGCCTCGACTCGCGTTACGCTAAGACAGGGTGGCAGTGGTGTCACGTGCTCGTCTCGGTGTTCGTCGTCGCAACCGCGACAACGTCTGCCTCGACTCTTGTAACCCTATGATAGACAGGGTGGCAGTGGTGTCACGTGCTCGTCTTGGCGTCCGCCTCGACTCGCATTGCGCTAAGACAGGGTGGCAGTGGTGTCACGTGCTTCTCTTGACGTAGTCACGCACGTCCGCCTCGACTCGCGTTGCGCTAAGACAGGGTGGCAGTGATGTCACATGCTCGTCTTGATGTCCGTCGTCGCTACCGCGACGACGTCCGCCTTGACTCGCATTACGCTAAGACAGGGTGGCCGTGTGTCAACGGCTCGTCCGGCGCCATAGCATGCGAACCGCTACAGACGTCCACATGACCCTCCGCGTAACCCGAAGATAGACAGGGTGGCAGTGGTGTCACGTGCTCGTCTCGGCGTTCGTCGTCGCTATTGCGACGACGCCCGGCTCGACTTGCGTTAAGCTAAGACAGGTTGGCAGTGGTGTCACTTGCTTGTCTTGGCATCCGTCGTCGCTACCGTGACGACGTCCGACTCGATGAGCATTGTGCTAAGATAGGGTGGCAGTGGTGTCACGTGCTTGTCTTGATGTCGTCACGCACGTCCGCCTCGACTCGTGTTGCGCTAAGACAGGGTGGCAGTGGTGTCACGTGCTCGTCCCGGCGTCCGTCATCGCTACCGCGATGACGTCCGCCTCGAATCGCATAACCCTAAGATAGACAGGGTGGCAGTGGTGTCACGTGCTCGTCTCAGCGTCCTTCGTCGCTCCCGCAACGACGTCCACCTTGACTCGCGTAACCCTAAGATAGACAGGGTGGCAGCGGTGTCACGTGCTCATCTCGGCGTCAGTCGTCGCTACCACGTAGACGTCCGCCTATACTCGTGTTACGCTAAGACAGGGTTATAGTGGTGTCAAGTTCTTGTCTCGGCGTCCGTCGTCGCTGCCGCGATGATGTTCGCCTCACTCGCATAACCCTATGATAGAACAGGGTGGCTAGTGGGTTTGTTCATGTCCTGTTGGCGTCAGTCGTCGCACCATGCAGACGTCTGCCTCTACTCGCGTACGCTAAGAAAGCGGTGGCAGTGGTGTCACGTGCTTGTCTCTGCGTCCGTGTCGCACCGCGATGACGGTTCACCTCGACTCGCGTAACCCTAAGATAGACAGGGTGGCACCGGTGTCACGGGCTCGTCTCGGCGAACCGTCGTGCTCCCCGCGACGACGTCCGCCTCGACTCGCGTTACAATAAGACAGGGGTGGCAGTGGTGTCATGTGCATGTCTCGGGTTTGTCGTCGCTACCGCACCGGATGAACGTCCGCTCGACTCGCGTGACCCTAAGATAGACATGGTGACAGTGGTGTCACGTGCTCGTCGCGGCGTCCGTCGTCGCGGTAGACAGGGTGATTGTGGTGTCACATGCTCGTCCGGCGTCCGTCGTCGATACAGCCCGGACCGCGACGTCCGCCTCGACTCGCGTAACCCTAAGATAGACAGGGTGGGCAGTGGTGTCACGTCAAAGTCCGGTGTCCGTCGTCGCTACCGCGATGACGTCCGCCTCGACTCGCGTAACCCTAATATAGACAGGGTGGCACTGGTGTCATGTGCTCGTCTCGGCATCCGTCGTCGCTACCCGACGACGTCCCTCGACTCGCGTACGTTAGTAAGACAGGGTGGCAGTGGTGTCACGTGTCATCTCGTGTCGTGCACGTGCATACCCTAAGACAGACCGGGTGGCAGTGGGTGTCACATGCTGTTCTCGGGTCCACACTCGACTCACGTAACCCTAAGAAAAAACAGGGGACAGTGCTATCACGTGCTCGTCTCGGGTCCGTCGTTGCTAGCGAGACAATGTCCGCCTCGACTCGCGAAACCCTAAGTAGACAGGATGGTAGTGGTGTCACATGCTTGTCTCGGCGTCCATCGTCGCAACCGCAATGACGTCCGCCTCATCGCCTAACCCTAAGATAGACATGGTTGGCAGTGGTGTCACGTGCTCGTTCGGCCTCAGTCGTCGCTACCGCGACGACGTCCGCCTCGACTACGCCTAACACTAAGATAGAAAGGGTGCAGTGGTGTCAGCTCGTTCGGGTCGGGTCTTGTCGCTACCACGACGACGTCTGCCTCGACTCGCATTACGTAAGACAGGGTGGCACTGGTGTCACTGCTCGTCTCGGCGTCCGTCGGCGCTACCGACAACAACGTCCGCTTGACTCGCGTATGCAAGACAGGGTGCCAGTGGTGTCACGTGCTGGTCTTGGCGTTCGCCGTCGATACTGCGACGACGTTCCTTGACTCGCGTTACGCTAAGACAGGGTGGCAATGGTGTCACTGTCATCTCGGCGGGTCGTGGTCGCTACCACGACGGACGTCCGCCTCGACTCGCAAACCCTAACGATAGACAGGGTGGCAGTGGTTGTCATGTGCTCATCTCGGTGCTCGTCGTCGCTACCACGATGACATTCGCCTCGACTCGCGTGACCCTAAGATAGACAGGGTGACAGTGGTGTCACAGTGCTCGTTGGCGTCCGTGTCGCGATAGACAGGGGGTGACAGTGGTTGTCACATGCTCTGTCTCAGCGTCCGTCGTCGCCAACGCGCAGACATCCGCCTCCGATCGCGTACCCTAAGATAGACATGGTGCATTGGTGTCACGGCTTGTCTCGGCATCCGTCGTCGCTAACCGCGACGAGTCCGCCTCGACTCGAGTTACGCTAAGACAGGGTGGCGAGTGGTGTCACATGCTCGTCTCGGCGTCCGTCATCGCTACCGCGACGATGTCCGCCTCGACTCGGGTGACCCTAAGATAGACAGGGTGACAGTGTGTCACGTGCTCGTCTCGGCATCGTCGTCGCTCACCGCGCGACGGCCGCTATACTCGCGTAACCTAAGATAGACAGGGTGACAAGTGGTTGTCACGTGCTCGCCTCGACTCGCGTAACCCTAATATAGACTGGGTGGCAATGGTGTCACGTGCTCGTCTCGGCGTCCATCATCGCTACGCGACGACGTCCGCCTCGACTCTCGTTACGAAAAATAGGGTGGCATGGTGTGTGACGTGCTCGTCTCGGCGTCCATCGTCCGCTACCGTGACGACGGCCGCCTCGAATCAAGTAACCGTAAGATAGACAGGGTGGCAGTGGTGTCACAGTGCTCATCTCGGCGTCCGTCTTCGCTACCTGCGATGACGTCCGCCTCGACTCGCAAAACCCTAAGATAGACAGGGTTCGCAGTGTGTCCGTGCGTCCTAGGCGTCCGTCGTCGCTATACGCGACTACGTCCACCTTGACTCGCGTAACCCTAAGAAACACAGGTTGACAGTGCTATATGTGCTCGTCTCGGCGTCCGTCGTCGCTACCGCGACCGACGACCGCCCTCGACTCGCGTAACCTAAGATAGACAGGATGGTAGTGGTGTCAGTCTCGCCTCGGCGCCATCATCCTCGAACCGCAATGACGTCCGCCTCGACTCGCCTAACCCAAGATTAGACACACGGTGCCAGTGGGTGTCACGTGCTCGTCTCCGGCCTCAGTCGTCGCTACCGCTGATGACATCCGCTTCGACTCGCCTAACAACTAAGATGAAAGGGTGACAGTGGTGTCATGCGCTCGTTCGGCGTCCGTCGTCGCTACACGACAAACATCTGCCTCTCTCGCGTTATGATAAGATAGGGTGGCACTGATGTCACGTGCTCGTCCGGCGTCCGTCGTCGCTACCACAACCACGTCTCCCTTGACTCGCATTACGCTAAGACGAGGTGGCAGTGGTGTCACGTGCTCGTTTGGCGTTCGCCGTTGATACCGCGACGATCCGCCTTGACTCACGTTACGCTAGACACGATGGTGGGCAGTGGTGTCACGTGTTCATCTCTGTCGTTCGTCAATCGCGACCCGGACGACGTCGCCTCGACTCGCATAACCTAAGATAGACAGGGTGGCAGTGGTGTCCCGTGCTCGTCTCGGTGTTCATCGTCGCTACCGCGAGCGTCACGCCTCGACTCGCGTGCCCTAGATAGACAGGGGCACTGGTGGCACGTGCTCGTCTCGGCGTCCGTCGTCGCGGTAGACAGGGTGGACAGTGGTGTCACATGCTCGTCTCGGCGTCCGTCGTCGCTACCGCCGACGATGTCCGCCTCGACTCCGCGTAAACCTATGATAGACAGCAGGTGGCATGGTTTGTCACAGGCTTGTCTCGATCCGTCATCGTACCGCGACGATGTCTCGCTCGATCGAGTTACGCTAAGACAGGGTGGCAGTGTGTCACGTGCTCGTCTCGGCGTCCACGTCCTACGCGACGATGTCCGCCTCGACTCGCGTGACCCTAAAGATAGACAGGTGACAGTGGTGTACGTGCTAGTCTCGACATCCGTCGTCGCTACTGCGACGACGTCCGCCTCGACTCGGTAACCCTAAGATAGACAGGGTGGCGTGCGTCAGTGCTTGTCTCGGAGGTCCGTCGTCGACTACCGCGACGACGTCCGCCTCGACTCGCGTAACCCTAAGATTGACAGGGTGGAAGTGGTGTCATGTGTTGTCGGCGTCCGTCGTCGCTACCGTAACGACGTCACCTCGACTCGCGTAAACCCTAAGAAACAACAGGTGACAGTGGGTGTCACGTGGTCGTCTCGGCTCGACCGCGTTTACCCCCCCACTAGATAGACAAGGTGGCAGTGGTATCACGTGACGGTCTCGGCGTCCGTCGTTCTACCGCGACGACGTCCGCCTCGACTGCGTAACCTAATATAGACAGGTGGCACTGGTGTCACGTGCTCGTCTCGGCATCCGTCATTGCTACGCGATGACGTCCGCGTCGACTCGCCGTTACAAAGAAGGGGTGGGGCAGTGGTGTTCACGTGCTCGTCTCGGGTCCGTCGTCGCTACCGCGACGATGTCCGCTTGACCGGCGTGAACCCTAAGATAGACGGGGTGGCAGGGTGCATGGTGTCACGGCTCGTCTCGGGTCCGTGTCGCTACCGCGACAATGTCCACCTCGACTGAGTAGTTACGATAAGAACGGGTGGCAGTGGGTTCACGTGCTCGTCTTGGCGTTCGACGTCAATACCGCGAAGACGTCCGCCTTGACTCGAGTACGGTAAGACAGGGGGTGGCGTGGTATCACGTGCTCTATCTCGGCATTCGTCGTCGCTACCGCGATGACGTCCGCCTCGACTCGCATAACCCAAGATAGACAGGGTGGCAGTGGTGTCACGTGCTCGTCTTCGGTGTTCGTCGTCGCTACCGCGACGATGTCCACCTCGATTCGCGTGACCCTAAGATAGACAGGTGACAGTGGTGGTCACGTGCTTGCTCGGCGTCCGTCGTGCGGTAGACAGGGTGACAGTGGTGTCACATGCTGTCTAGTGTCCGTCGTCGCTACCGCAACAACGTCCGCCTCACGACTCGCGTAACCCTAAGATAGACAGGGTGGCATTGGTGTCACGTTGCTTGTCTCAGCATCCGTCGTCGCTACCGCGATGATGTTGCCTCGACTCAAGTTACGCTAAGACAAGGTGGAGGCGTGGTGTCACGTGTCGTCTCAGCATCCGTCGTAGCTCCTACACCCGCATGATGTACAATCGTCGCGTGAAACCTAAGATGAAGGGTGGGAACAGTGGTGTCACGTGTTGTCTCGGCATCGTCTTCGCGGACCGCCGACAAAAGTCACCGCCCCTCGACTCGCGTAACCCTAAGATAGACAGGCTGGATAGTGTCACCGTGCTCGTCTCGGCGTCCGTCATCGTACCGCGACGATGTCCGACTCGACTCGAGTTACGCTAAGAACAGGGTCGCAGTGGTGTCAGTGCTTGTCTCGGCGTCAATCGTCGCACCGCGACGATGTCCGCCTCGACTCGCGGGACCTAAGATAGACAGGGTGACAGTGGTGTCACGTGTCGTCGTTCGACATCCGTCGTGTACTGCGACGACGTCCGCCTCGACTGCGCGTAACCCTAAGATAGACAGGTGGCAGTGCTGTCACGTGCTTGTCTCGAGCGTCGTCGTCGCTACCGCGACGACGTCGCCCTCGACTCGCGTAAACTAAGATTGACAGGGTGGAAGTGGTGTCATGTGCTCGTCTCGGCGTCCGTCGTCGCTACCGTAACGAGTCCACCTCGACTCGCGTAACCCTAAGAAACACCAAGGTGACAGTGGTGTCACGTGCTCGTCCGGCTCGACTCGCGTTACCCAAGATGACAAGGTGGCAGTGGTATCACGTGTAACGTCTCGGCGTCCATCGTCTCTACCGCGACGACGTCCGGCCGACTCGCGTAACCCTAAGATAGACAGGGTGGCACTGGTGTCACGTGCTCGTCTCGGCATCCGTCATGCTACCGCGATGACGTACCGGTCGACTCGCCGTTACAATAAGACAGGGTGGCGTGTGTGTCACGTGCTCGTCTCGGTGGTCCGTCCTCGCTACCCGACGATGTCCGCTTGACCGTAACATAGATAGAAGGGTGGCAGTGGTCAGTGCTCGTCTCGGCGTCCGTCGTCGCTTACCGCCGCGACAAGTCACCTCGATCGAGTTACGATAGACAGGGTGCAGTGGTTGTCACGTGCCCGTCTTGGCGTGCGGCGTCAATAACGCGAAACGTCCGCCTGACTCGCGTTACGGTATAAACAGGGTGGCTGTGGTATCACGTGTCATCTCGCATTCGCGTCGCTACCGCGATGACGTCCGCCTCGACTCGCATAACCCTAAGATAGACAGGGTGGCAGGGTGTCAAGTGCTCGTCCGGTGTTCGTACGTCGCTACCGCAACGATGTGTCCACCTCGATTCGCGTGACCCTAAGATAGACAGGGTGAAGTGGTGTCACGTGCTGTCGGCGTCCTCGTCGCGTGTTGTAGACAGGGTGACAGTGGTGTCACATGCTCGTCTCAGTGTCCGTCGTCGCACCGCAACAAGTCCGCCTCGACTCGCGAACCCAGATAGACAGGGTGGCATTGGTGTCACGTGCTTGTCTCAGCATCCGTCGTCGCTACCGCGATGATGTCTGCCTGACTCAAGTTACGCTAAGACAAGGTGGCAGTAGTGTCACGTGCTCGTCTCAGCAATCCGTACGTCGCTACCGTGATGATGTCCACCCTAGCCTAGCGGGACCCTAAGATAGACAGGGGGAACAGTGGTGTCAACGTGTTGTCTTGGCATCGTCTTCGCTACCGCGACGACACGTCCGCCTAGACTCGCGTAACCCTAAGATAGACAGGCTGGCAGTGGTGTCACTGTGCTGTTCGGCATCCGTCGTCGCTACAGCGACGTCGTCCGCCTCGACTTGCCTAACCCTAAGATAGACAGTGGTGGCAGTGGTGTCAGTGCTCGTCTGGCGTCCGTCGTCGCTACCGCGACGACGTCCACCTCGACTAACGAACCCTAAGATAGACCGGATGGCAGTGGTGTACGTGCTGTCTCAGCGTCCGTCGCGAACCGCAACGACATCCGCCTCGACTCGCCTAACCCTAAGATAGACAGGTGGTGGAGCGGTTTTACGTGCTCGTCTCGGCGTCTGTCGTCGCTTAACCGCGAAAACGTCGACTGACTCATGTAACCCTAGGATAGACAGGGTGGCAGTGGTGTCACGTGCTCGTCTCGGCGTCAGTCGTCGCTACTGCGAAGACGTCCGCCTCGACTCGCGTAACCCTAAGTAGACAGGGTGGCATTGGTGTACGTGCTTGCCTGCATCCGTGTCGCTTCCGCGATGACGTCCGCCTCGACTCGCATTACAATAAGACAGGGTGGGCAGTTGTGTCACGTGTCGTCTCGGCGTTCGTCATCCCTACCACGATGACGTACCGCCTCGACTCGCGTACCCCAAGATAGACAGGGTGGAGTGGTCTCACGTGCTCGTTTCGCCATCCGTCATCGCTATCGCGACGATGTTCGCCTCGACTCGCATTACCCTAAGATAGAAGGGTCGCAGTGTGTCACCGTGAACGTCTCGGCATCGTGTCGCTACCGCGACGACGTCCGCCTCGACTCGCGTAACCCTAATATAGACTGGGTGGCACTGGTGTCACTGGCTCGTCTCGGGCGTCCATCATCGCTACCGCGACGACGTCCGCCTCGACTCGCGTTTGATAAAATAGGGTGGCCAGTGGTGTGACGTGCTCGTCTCGGCGTCCAGCGTCGCTACCGCTGACGACGTTCCGCCTCGACTCACGTAACCGTAAGATAGATAGACGGGTTGACAGTGGTGTCACGTGTATCTCGGCGTCCGTCTTCGCTACCGCGATGACGTCCGCCTCGACTCGCAAAACCCTAAGCTAGACAGGGTGGCAGGGTGTCAAGGCTGCTCTAGGCGTCCGTCGTCGCTACCGACGACCTAGTCGTCCACCTTGATCACGTAAACCCTAGAAACACAGGTTGCAGTGCATCACGTGCTCGTCTCGCGGTCGTGTCGCTACCGTGACGACGACCGCCTCGACTCGCATAACCCTAAGATAGACGGATGGAGTGTTTTGTCAAAGCTCGTCCGGGTCCATCATCGCAGCCGCAATGACGTCCGCCTCGACTCGCATAACCCTAAGTTAGAACAGGTGTGGAGTAGTGGTTGTCACAGTGCTCGTCTCGGCCTCAGTCGTCGCTACCGCGATGACATCCGCTTCGACTCGTCTAACACTAAGATAGAAAAGGGTGACAGTGGTGTCAGATGCTCGTCTCGGCGTCCGTCTCGCTACCAACAACGAATCTGCCTCGACTCGCGTTATGAATAGATAGGGTGGCACTGATGTCAGTGCTCGTTTCTCGACGTCCGTCGTCGCTACACCAACCACGTCTGCCTTGACTCGCATGACGCTAAGACAGGGGTGGCAGTGGTGTCACGTGCTCGTCTTGCGTTCGCCGTCGATACCGCGACGACGTCCGCCTTGACTCAGTGTTACGCTAGACTGGGTGGCAGTGGTGTCACGTGCTCATCTCGGCGTTGTCATCGCTACCGCGACGACGTTCTGCTCGAATCGCATAACACATAAGATAGGGAAAGCGGTGGCAGTGGTTGCAAGTGCTCGTCTCGGTGTTCTTCATACGCTACCGCGATGACGTCTGCCCGACCCACGTGACCCTAAGATAGACAGGATGACACTGTGGTGTCATTGGATCATCTCGGGCCGTCGTCGCGTGGTAGACAGGGTGTGAGAGTGGTCGTCACATGCTAGTCTCGGCGGTCCGTCGTCGCACGCGCTGATGATGTCCCGGCCTCGACTTGCGTAAACTATATAGACGAGGTGGCCATTGAGTGTCACGTGATTGTTCGGCATCCGTCATCGCTACCGCGACGATGTCCCGCCATCGACTCGAGTTACGCTTAAGACAGGGTTGGCAAGTGGTGTCACGTGCTCATCTCGCGTCATCGTCGCTACCGCCGACGAGGTCCGCCTGACTCGCGTTGACCCTTTAAGATAGACAGGGTGACCAGTGGTGTTCACGTGCTCGCTCGACATCCGTCGTCGCGTACGCGAACGACGTCCGCCTCGATCGCGTAACCCTAAGATAGGACGAGGGTGGCAGTGCGGTCATACGTTGTATCGGAGGTCCGTCTCGCTCGCTACCGCGACACGTCCGCCGCGACCCGGTAACCTAAGATAGAAAGGTGGAATTCGGTGTCAGTGTCGTCTCGGCGTCCGTCGTCGCTACCTAACGACGTTCCACCTCGACTCGGCGTAACCTAAGGAAACACAGGGCCCCCCAGCGTGACAGTGGGTGTTGTCACGTGCTCGTCTCGGTCGAAACTGCGTTACCTGAAGATAGACAAGCTGTGGCAGTGGTATCACGTGAAACGTCTCGGGTCCGTAGTCGCATACGCGGACGTCGTCCGCCTCGACTCGAGTAACCCTAATATAGAACAGGGTGGCGCTGGTTCACGTGCTCGTCTCGGCATCGTCGTCAGGCACCGCGATGACGTCCGCGCGACTTGCCGTTACAAGAAGACAGGGTGGCAGTGGTGTCACGTGCTCGTATCGGTGTCACGGTCGTCGGCTTACCGACGGTGACGATGTCCGCCTGGACTGCGTAACCCTAAGATAGGAACAGGGTGAGTCAGTGGTTTGTCACGTGCTCGTCTCGGACGTTCCGATCATCGCTACGCTCCAATGTCCGCCTGACGCGAGTACCGATAGACGGGTGCGGGGCAGGTTGGGGGCAACGTGCGCGTTTGGCGTTCGGCGTCAATACAGCGAAAGACGTACGCATGGGACTGCGGTACGGTGAAACAGGGGGCTGTGGGCCCCGCGCGTTTTCGTCTCCCCCCCCGTCACGATGGGAGTTGTTGCCAAGGCTGTGCTTGATGATGAAGGGGCATTCCCAAGGGGTCGAGAGCTTGTGCTGGCCGGCGTTCATGGATCAGTCGGAGCACAAGGTCTCCCTCTTGGAAGGATAGTGGCTTGACCTTCCGAACTGTGGTAGCGGCGCAGGCTCTGCCGGTAAATGGCGGAGGAAAACGGCTGAGTGGATAACAGCCGGCCCTCTTCCAGCAGATCGACGCCCGTCTTCTCGTGCTTCCTTCGCCTCCGCCTCGTTGTACATGGTGACGGCGAGGTCGAGGTGAGTCAACTCGATTGTCAGTTGGGATGACGGCCTCGGCCCCGTACACGAGGAAGGAAGAGGGAGTGAAGCGGATGGGATTTATTCGGGAGTGGTACGGAGGCTCCAGAAGACGGCCGGCAGCTCTTCGATTCCAGCAGCCGGCCGAGCGCTCCAGTGGCTCGACCAGTCGGGGCTGGGGGCTTGATGCGGACATATGAGGCTGTTTGCTCGCTCGACTTGGGCTGTTTACTGGGATGGCAACGGATGCTAGTACAGGCGGATGCCCTGTATGTGTCGCCACAAAACGGGCCAATGCACTTTGGCAAAGTTTTGTGACCATTGTCGGTATGATGATTGCTGGTGCTGGGCACGTACCGGACGGTATATTCTGCGATGAAGTCACAAGCAGTAGTACCATTTAGGTGGCAGCGGTGTCACGTGCTCATCTCGGCGTCAGTCGTCGCTACCACGTAGACGTCCGCCTATACTCGTGTTACGCTAAGACAGGGTTATAGTGGTGTCACGTTCTTGTCTCGGCGTCCGTCGTCGCTGCCGCGATGATGTTCGCCTCGACTCGCATAACCCTATGATAGACAGGGTGGCAGTGGTGTCATGTCCTCGTCTTGGCGTCAGTCGTCGCTACCATGCAGACGTCTGCCTCTACTCGCGTTACGCTAAGACAGGGTGGCAGTGGTGTCACGTGCTTGTCTCTGCGTCCGTCGTCGCTACCGCGATGACGTTCACCTCGACTCGCGTAACCCTAAGATAGACAGGGTGGCACCGGTGTCACGGGCTCGTCTCGGCGACCGTCGTCGCTACCGCGACGACGTCCGCCTCGACTCGCGTTACAATAAGACAGGGTGGCAGTGGTGTCATGTGCTTGTCTCGGCGTTTGTCGTCGCTACCGCGATGACGTCCGCCTCGACTCGCGTGACCCTAAGATAGACATGGTGACAGTGGTGTCACGTGCTCGTCGCGGCGTCCGTCGTCGCGGTAGACAGGGTGATTGTGGTGTCACATGCTCGTCTCGGCGTCCGTCGTCGCTACCGCGACGACGTCCGCCTCGACTCGCGTAACCCTAAGATAGACAGGGTGGCAGTGGTGTCACGTCAACGTCTCGGTGTCCGTCGTCGCTACCGCGATGACGTCCGCCTCGACTCGCGTAACCCTAATATAGACAGGGTGGCACTGGTGTCATGTGCTCGTCTCGGCATCCGTCGTCGCTACCGCGACGACGTCCGCCTCGACTCGCGTTACGATAAGACAGGGTGGCAGTGGTGTCACGTGCTCATCTCGTCGTCCGTGTCACGTGCATAACCCTAAGACAGACAGGGTGGCAGTGGTGTCACATGCTTGTCTCGGCGTCCACCTCGACTCACGTAACCCTAAGAAACACAGGGTGACAGTGCTATCACGTGCTCGTCTCGGCGTCCGTCGTTGCTAGCGAGACAATGTCCGCCTCGACTCGCGAAACCCTAAGATAGACAGGATGGTAGTGGTGTCACATGCTTGTCTCGGCGTCCATCGTCGCAACCGCAATGACGTCCGCCTCGACTCGCCTAACCCTAAGATAGACATGGTGGCAGTGGTGTCACGTGCTCGTCTCGGCCTCAGTCGTCGCTACCGCGACGACGTCCGCCTCGACTCGCCTAACACTAAGATAGAAAGGGTGACAGTGGTGTCATGCGCTCGTCTCGGCGTCCGTTGTCGCTACCACGACGACGTCTGCCTCGACTCGCATTACGATAAGACAGGGTGGCACTGGTGTCACGTGCTCGTCTCGGCGTCCGTCGTCGCTACCGCAACAACGTCCGCCTTGACTCGCGTTATGCTAAGACAGGGTGCCAGTGGTGTCACGTGCTGGTCTTGGCGTTCGCCGTCGATACTGCGACGACGTTCGCCTTGACTCGCGTTACGCTAAGACAGGGTGGCAATGGTGTCACGTGCTCATCTCGGCGTTCGTGGTCGCTACCACGACGACGTCCGCCTCGACTCGCATAACCCTACGATAGACAGGGTGGCAGTGGTGTCATGTGCTCATCTCGGTGCTCGTCGTCGCTACCACGATGACATTCGCCTCGACTCGCGTGACCCTAAGATAGACAGGGTGACAGTGGTGTCACGTGCTCGTCTCGGCGTCCGTCGTCGCGATAGACAGGGTGACAGTGGTGTCACATGCTCGTCTCAGCGTCCGTCGTCGCTACCGCGACGACATCCGCCTCGACTCGCGTAACCCTAAGATAGACATGGTGCATTGGTGTCACGTGCTTGTCTCGGCATCCGTCGTCGCTACCGCGACGATGTCCGCCTCGACTCGAGTTACGCTAAGACAGGGTGGCAGTGGTGTCACATGCTCGTCTCGGCGTCCGTCATCGCTACCGCGACGATGTCCGCCTCGACTCGGGTGACCCTAAGATAGACAGGGTGACAGTGGTGTCACGTGCTCGTCTCGGCATCCGTCGTCGCTACCGCGACGACGTCCGCCTCGACTCGCGTAACCCTAAGATAGACAGGGTGACAGTGGTGTCACGTGCTCGCCTCGACTCGCGTAACCCTAATATAGACTGGGTGGCACTGGTGTCACGTGCTCGTCTCGGCGTCCATCATCGCTACCGCGACGACGTCCGCCTCGACTCGCGTTACGATAAAATAGGGTGGCAGTGGTGTGACGTGCTCGTCTCGGCGTCCATCGTCGCTACCGTGACGACGGCCGCCTCGACTCACGTAACCGTAAGATAGACAGGGTGGCAGTGGTGTCACGTGCTCATCTCGGCGTCCGTCTTCGCTACCGCGATGACGTCCGCCTCGACTCGCAAAACCCTAAGATAGACAGGGTCGCAGTGGTGTCACGTGCTCGTCTAGGCGTCCGTCGTCGCTATCGCGACTACGTCCACCTTGACTCGCGTAACCCTAAGAAACACAGGTTGACAGTGCTATCATGTGCTCGTCTCGGCGTCCGTCGTCGCTACCGCGACGACGACCGCCTCGACTCGCGTAACCCTAAGATAGACAGGATGGTAGTGGTGTCACATGCTCGCCTCGGCGTCCATCGTCGCAACCGCAATGACGTCCGCCTCGACTCGCCTAACCCTAAGATAGACACGGTGGCAGTGGTGTCACGTGCTCGTCTCGGCCTCAGTCGTCGCTACCGCGATGACATCCGCTTCGACTCGCCTAACACTAAGATAGAAAGGGTGACAGTGGTGTCATGCGCTCGTCTCGGCGTCCGTCGTCGCTACCACGACAACATCTGCCTCGACTCGCGTTATGATAAGATAGGGTGGCACTGATGTCACGTGCTCGTCTCGGCGTCCGTCGTCGCTACCACAACCACGTCTCCCTTGACTCGCATTACGCTAAGACAGGGTGGCAGTGGTGTCACGTGCTCGTCTTGGCGTTCGCCGTTGATACCGCGACGACGTCCGCCTTGACTCACGTTACGCTAAGACAGGGTGGCAGTGGTGTCACGTGCTCATCTCGGCGTTCGTCATCGCTACCGCGACGACGTCCGCCTCGACTCGCATAACCCTAAGATAGACAGGGTGGCAGTGGTGTCACGTGCTCGTCTCGGTGTTCATCGTCGCTACCGCGATGACGTCCGCCTCGACTCGCGTGACCCTAAGATAGACAGGATGACACTGGTGTCACGTGCTCGTCTCGGCGTCCGTCGTCGCGGTAGACAGGGTGACAGTGGTGTCACATGCTCGTCTCGGCGTCCGTCGTCGCTACCGCGACGATGTCCGCCTCGACTCGCGTAAACCTATGATAGACAGGGTGGCATTGGTGTCACATGCTTGTCTCGGCATCCGTCATCGCTACCGCGACGATGTCCGCCTCGACTCGAGTTACGCTAAGACAGGGTGGCAGTGGTGTCACGTGCTCGTCTCGGCGTCCATCGTCGCTACCGCGACGATGTCCGCCTCGACTCGCGTGACCCTAAGATAGACAGGGTGACAGTGGTGTCACGTGCTCGTCTCGACATCCGTCGTCGCTACTGCGACGACGTCCGCCTCGACTCGCGTAACCCTAAGATAGACAGGGTGGCAGTGCTGTCACGTGCTTGTCTCGGAGTCCGTCGTCGCTACCGCGACGACGTCCGCCTCGACTCGCGTAACCCTAAGATTGACAGGGTGGAAGTGGTGTCATGTGCTTGTCTCGGCGTCCGTCGTCGCTACCGTAACGACGTCCACCTCGACTCGCGTAACCCTAAGAAACACAAGGTGACAGTGGTGTCACGTGCTCGTCTCGGCTCGACTCGCGTTACCCTAAGATAGACAAGGTGGCAGTGGTATCACGTGAACGTCTCGGCGTCCGTCGTCTCTACCGCGACGACGTCCGCCTCGACTCGCGTAACCCTAATATAGACAGGGTGGCACTGGTGTCACGTGCTCGTCTCGGCATCCGTCATTGCTACCGCGATGACGTCCGCGTCGACTCGCGTTACAATAAGACAGGGTGGCAGTGGTGTCACGTGCTCGTCTCGGTGTCCGTCGTCGCTACCGCGACGATGTCCGCCTTGACTCGCGTAACCCTAAGATAGACAGGGTGGCAGTGGTGTCACGTGCTCGTCTCGGCGTCCGTCGTCGCTACCGCGACAATGTCCACCTCGACTCGAGTTACGATAAGACAGGGTGGCAGTGGTGTCACGTGCTCGTCTTGGCGTTCGACGTCAATACCGCGAAGACGTCCGCCTTGACTCGCGTTACGGTAAGACAGGGTGGCTGTGGTATCACGTGCTCATCTCGGCATTCGTCGTCGCTACCGCGATGACGTCCGCCTCGACTCGCATAACCCTAAGATAGACAGGGTGGCAGTGGTGTCACGTGCTCGTCTCGGTGTTCGTCGTCGCTACCGCGACGATGTCCACCTCGATTCGCGTGACCCTAAGATAGACAGGGTGACAGTGGTGTCACGTGCTTGTCTCGGCGTCCGTCGTCGCGGTAGACAGGGTGACAGTGGTGTCACATGCTCGTCTCAGTGTCCGTCGTCGCTACCGCAACAACGTCCGCCTCGACTCGCGTAACCCTAAGATAGACAGGGTGGCATTGGTGTCACGTGCTTGTCTCAGCATCCGTCGTCGCTACCGCGATGATGTCTGCCTCGACTCAAGTTACGCTAAGACAAGGTGGCAGTGGTGTCACGTGCTCGTCTCAGCATCCGTCGTCGCTACCGCGATGATGTCCACCTCGACTCGCGTGACCCTAAGATAGACAGGGTAACAGTGGTGTCACGTGCTTGTCTCGGCATCCGTCTTCGCTACCGCGACAACGTCCGCCTCGACTCGCGTAACCCTAAGATAGACAGGCTGGCTATGGTGTCACGTGCTCGTCTCGGCGTCCGTCATCGCTACCGCGACGATGTCCGCCTCGACTCGAGTTACGCTAAGACAGGGTCGCAGTGGTGTCACGTGCTTGTCTCGGCGTCCATCGTCGCTACCGCGACGATGTCCGCCTCGACTCGCGTGACCCTAAGATAGACAGGGTGACAGTGGTGTCACGTGCTCGTCTCGACATCCGTCGTCGCTACTGCGACGACGTCCGCCTCGACTCGCGTAACCCTAAGATAGACAGGGTGGCAGTGCTGTCACGTGCTTGTCTCGGAGTCCGTCGTCGCTACCGCGACGACGTCCGCCTCGACTCGCGTAACCCTAAGATTGACAGGGTGGAAGTGGTGTCATGTGCTCGTCTCGGCGTCCGTCGTCGCTACCGTAACGACGTCCACCTCGACTCGCGTAACCCTAAGAAACACAAGGTGACAGTGGTGTCACGTGCTCGTCTCGGCTCGACTCGCGTTACCCTAAGATAGACAAGGTGGCAGTGGTATCACGTGAACGTCTCGGCGTCCATCGTCTCTACCGCGACGACGTCCGCCTCGACTCGCGTAACCCTAAGATAGACAGGGTGGCACTGGTGTCACGTGCTCGTCTCGGCATCCGTCATTGCTACCGCGATGACGTCCGCGTCGACTCGCGTTACAATAAGACAGGGTGGCAGTGGTGTCACGTGCTCGTCTCGGTGTCCGTCCTCGCTACCGCGACGATGTCCGCCTTGACTCGCGTAACCCTAAGATAGACAGGGTGGCAGTGGTGTCACGTGCTCGTCTCGGCGTCCGTCGTCGCTACCGCGACAATGTCCACCTCGACTCGAGTTACGATAAGACAGGGTGGCAGTGGTGTCACGTGCCCGTCTTGGCGTTCGGCGTCAATACCGCGAAGACGTCCGCCTTGACTCGCGTTACGGTAAGACAGGGTGGCTGTGGTATCACGTGCTCATCTCGGCATTCGTCGTCGCTACCGCGATGACGTCCGCCTCGACTCGCATAACCCTAAGATAGACAGGGTGGCAGTGGTGTCACGTGCTCGTCTCGGTGTTCGTCGTCGCTACCGCAACGATGTCCACCTCGATTCGCGTGACCCTAAGATAGACAGGGTGATAGTGGTGTCACGTGCTTGTCTCGGCGTCCGTCGTCGCGGTAGACAGGGTGACAGTGGTGTCACATGCTCGTCTCAGTGTCCGTCGTCGCTACCGCAACAACGTCCGCCTCGACTCGCGTAACCCTAAGATAGACAGGGTGGCATTGGTGTCACGTGCTTGTCTCAGCATCCGTCGTCGCTACCGCGATGATGTCTGCCTCGACTCAAGTTACGCTAAGACAAGGTGGCAGTAGTGTCACGTGCTCGTCTCAGCATCCGTCGTCGCTACCGTGATGATGTCCACCTCGACTCGCGTGACCCTAAGATAGACAGGGTAACAGTGGTGTCACGTGCTTGTCTCGGCATCCGTCTTCGCTACCGCGACAACGTCCGCCTCGACTCGCGTAACCCTAAGATAGACAGGCTGGCAGTGGTGTCACGTGCTCGTCTCGGCATCCGTCGTCGCTACCGCGACGTCGTCCGCCTCGACTTGCCTAACCCTAAGATAGACAGGGTGGCAGTGGTGTCACGTGCTCGTCTTGGCGTCCGTCGTCGCTACCGCGACGACGTCCACCTCGACTAACGTAACCCTAAGATAGACAGGATGGCAGTGGTGTCACGTGCTCGTCTCAGCGTCCGTCGTCGCAACCGCAACGACATCCGCCTCGACTCGCCTAACCCTAAGATAGACAGGGTGGCAGCGGTGTCACGTGCTCGTCTCGGCGTCTGTCGTCGCTACCGCGACAACGTCCGCCTCGACTCGCATAACCCTAGGATAGACAGGGTGGCAGTGGTGTCACGTGCTCGTCTCGGCGTCAGTCGTCGCTACTGCGACGACGTCCGCCTCGACTCGCGTAACCCTAAGATAGACAGGGTGGCATTGGTGTCACGTGCTTGTCCTGGCATCCGTCGTCGCTTCCGCGATGACGTCCGCCTCGACTCGCATTACAATAAGACAGGGTGGCAGTGGTGTCACGTGCTCGTCTCGGCGTTCGTCATCCCTACCACGATGACGTCCGCCTCGACTCGCGTACCCCTAAGATAGACAGGGTGGCAGTGGTCTCACGTGCTCGTTTCGCCATCCGTCATCGCTATCGCGACGATGTTCGCCTCGACTCGCATTACCCTAAGATAGACAGGGTGGCAGTGGTGTCACGTGAACGTCTCGGCATCCGTCGTCGCTACCGCGACGACGTCCGCCTCGACTCGCGTAACCCTAATATAGACTGGGTGGCACTGGTGTCACGTGCTCGTCTCGGCGTCCATCATCGCTACCGCGACGACGTCCGCCTCGACTCGCGTTACGATAAAATAGGGTGGCAGTGGTGTGACGTGCTCGTCTCGGCGTCCATCGTCGCTACCGTGACGACGTCCGCCTCGACTCACGTAACCGTAAGATAGACAGGGTGGCAGTGGTGTCACGTGCTCATCTCGGCGTCCGTCTTCGCTACCGCGATGACGTCCGCCTCGACTCGCAAAACCCTAAGATAGACAGGGTGGCAGTGGTGTCACGTGCTCGTCTAGGCGTCCGTCGTCGCTACCGCGACTACGTCCACCTTGACTCACGTAACCCTAAGAAACACAGGTTGACAGTGCTATCACGTGCTCGTCTCGGCGTCCGTCGTCGCTACCGTGACGACGACCGCCTCGACTCGCATAACCCTAAGATAGACAGGATTGTAGTGGTGTCACATGCTCGTCTCGGCGTCCATCATCGCAGCCGCAATGACGTCCGCCTCGACTCGCATAACCCTAAGTTAGACAGGGTGGCAGTGGTGTCACGTGCTCGTCTCGGCCTCAGTCGTCGCTACCGCGATGACATCCGCTTCGACTCGTCTAACACTAAGATAGAAAGGGTGACAGTGGTGTCATGTGCTCGTCTCGGCGTCCGTCGTCGCTACCACAACGACATCTGCCTCGACTCGCGTTATGATAAGATAGGGTGGCACTGATGTCACGTGCTCGTCTCGACGTCCGTCGTCGCTACCACAACCACGTCTGCCTTGACTCGCATGACGCTAAGACAGGGTGGCAGTGGTGTCACGTGCTCGTCTTGTCGTTCGCCGTCGATACCGCGACGACGTCCGCCTTGACTCATGTTACGCTAAGACTGGGTGGCAGTGGTGTCACGTGCTCATCTCGGCGTTCGTCATCGCTACCGCGACGACGTCTGCCTCGACTCGCATAACCCTAAGATAGACAGGGTGGCAGTGGTGTCACGTGCTCGTCTCGGTGTTCATCATCGCTACCGCGATGACGTCTGCCTCGACCCACGTGACCCTAAGATAGACAGGATGACACTGGTGTCATGTGCTCATCTCGGCGTCCGTCGTCGCGGTAGACAGGGTGAGAGTGGTGTCACATGCTCGTCTCGGCGTCCGTCGTCGCTACCGCGATGATGTCCGCCTCGACTTGCGTAAACCTATGATAGACAGGGTGGCATTGGTGTCACGTGCTTGTCTCGGCATCCGTCATCGCTACCGCGACGATGTCCGCCTCGACTCGAGTTACGCTAAGACAGGGTGGCAGTGGTGTCACGTGCTCATCTCGGCGTCCATCGTCGCTACCGCGACGATGTCCGCCTCGACTCGCGTGACCCTAAGATAGACAGGGTGACAGTGGTGTCACGTGCTCGTCTCGACATCCGTCGTCGCTACTGCGACGACGTCCGCCTCGACTCGCGTAACCCTAAGATAGACAGGGTGGCAGTGCTGTCACGTGCTTGTCTCGGAGTCCGTCGTCGCTACCGCGACGACGTCCGCCTCGACTCGCGTAACCCTAAGATAGACAGGGTGGAATTGGTGTCATGTGCTCGTCTCGGCGTCCGTCGTCGCTACCGTAACGACGTCCACCTCGACTCGCGTAACCCTAAGAAACACAGGGTGACAGTGGTGTCACGTGCTCGTCTCGGCTCGACTCGCGTTACCCTAAGATAGACAAGGTGGCAGTGGTATCACGTGAACGTCTCGGCGTCCGTAGTCGCTACCGCGACGTCGTCCGCCTCGACTCGCGTAACCCTAATATAGACAGGGTGGCACTGGTGTCACGTGCTCGTCTCGGCATCCGTCGTCGCTACCGCGATGACGTCCGCGTCGACTTGCGTTACAAGAAGACAGGGTGGCAGTGGTGTCACGTGCTCGTCTCGGTGTCCGTCGTCGCTACCGCGACGATGTCCGCCTTGACTCGCGTAACCCTAAGATAGACAGGGTGGCAGTGGTGTCACGTGCTCGTCTCGGCGTCCGTCATCGCTACCGCTACAATGTCCGCCTCGACTCGAGTTACGATAAGACAGGGTGGCAGTGGTGTCACGTGCTCGTCTTGGCGTTCGGCGTCAATACAGCGAAGACGTCCGCCTTGACTCGCGTTACGGTAAGACAGGGTGGCTGTGGTAGCGACGACGTCCGCCTCGACTCGCATAACCCTAAGATAGACAGGGTGGCAGTGGTGTCACGTGCTCGTCTCGGTGTTCGTCGTCGCTACCGCGACGATGTCCGCCTCGATTTGCGTGACCCTAAGATAGACAGGGTGACAGTGGTGTCACGTGCTCG
>CM022300.1:125656597-125700432 GCA_011799875.1 Thinopyrum elongatum
GTTAGCGAGTCTGAGGGTGGACGTCGGTTACGGGTTAGCGACGCCGGACGCCGAGACGAGGCACATGACCACACTTCAACCCTGTCTATCTAGGGTTACGCGAGTCGGGCGGACGTCCGTCGCGGTAGCGACGACGACCCGAGACAAGCACGTGACAGCACTGCCACCCTGTCATCTTAGGGTTACGCGAGTCGAGGGCAGACGTCGTCGCAGAGTAGCGACGACGGATGTCGAGACGAGACGTGACACCACTGTCACCCTGTCTTTATCCTAGGGTCACGCGAGTCGAGGAGCGAAATCGTCGCGTTGCGACGATGGACGCCGAGACGAGCACGGACACCATTGCCACCCTGTATAGCGTAATCGAGTCGAGGGGACATCTTCGCGGTAGGATGACGGATCCGAGCAAGCACGTGACACCATGCCACCCTTGTCTTCATAGTTTACGCGAACGAGTCGAGGGCAGACAGAGGGAACTTGACCAATACGGGCCCACCTTCGCCTTCGGACGGTATGGTTGGCGGGCTACCCAGTCCTCATGTCTCGATCGGCGTGGTGGTTTGTAGCGACGACGGACGCCGAGACGAGCTGTGACACCACTGTCACCTCCTGTCTACCGCGATCGGACCTGACCTGAGACAGCACGTGGCAACACCACTGTCATTCCTATCTATTCTTAGGGTCATGCGAGTCGAGGACGGACGTCACTCGCGGGTTGGTAGCGATTGGAAGCACACCGAGACGAGCACGTGTACACCCACTGTCCACCCCTGTCTATCTTAGGGTTTTATGCGAGTCGAGGCGGACTTCGACGGCCGGTTAGTGCTAGCATCACAAACGCCGAGATGAGCACGTGACACATGCCACCCTGTCGCTAGCGTAACGTGAGTCCAAGGCGGACTCGTCGCGTATCGACGGCGCGAACGCCAGACGTAGCATACGCGTTTGACCACCACCACTGAGCCACCCTGTTTAGCGTAATGCGAGTTCAAGGAGACTGTGTTCGGTAGCGACGACGGACAAGCCGAGACGAGCACGTGACATCAGTGCCCCCCTATCTTATCATAAACGCGAGTACGACGGCGAGGTCGTCGTCGGTAGAGACGACGGACGCCGAGAAGAGCCACATGACACACCTCGTCACCCTTTCATAGCTCTTCGTTGTTAGGCGAGTCGAGTCGATGTCATCGCGGTAGCGGACGGACTGAGGCCCGAGACGAGCACGTGACCACACTGGGCACCACCTGTCAATCTTGAAGGGTTAGGGCAGTCGAGCGGACGTCATTGCGTTGCGACGAGGACGCCGCGATCGAGCATGTAAACCACTACCATCCTGTCTATTTAGGTTACGCGAGTCGAGGCGGACGTCGTCGGCGGTAGCAACGACGGACGCGAGACGAGCACGTGATAGCACTGTCAACTTGTGTTTCTTAGGTTACGCGAGTCAAGTGGACGTAGTCGCGGGTATTAGCGACGAAGCGCCTAGACGAGCACGTGACCAATTCTGCCACCCCTGTCTATTTAGGGTTTTGCGAGTCGAGGCGGACGTCATCGTGGTGCGAAGACGGACGCCGAGATGAGCACGTGACACCACTGCACACACCTGTCTATCTTACGGTTACGCGAGTCGAGGGGACGTCGTCGCGTGGTAGCGACGATGGACGCCAAGATGATCACGTGACACCACTGCCACCTATTTTATCGTAATGCGAGCGAGGCGGACGTCGTCGCGAGGTAGCGATGAGGACGCCGAGTACGAGCACGTGTACACCAGTGCCACCCGTCTATATTAGGGGTTAAGCGAGTCGAGGCGACGTCGCGCGCTAGTCGCGGTAGCGCGACGGATGCCGAGACGTTCACGTGAACCACTGCCACCCTGTCTATCTTAGGGTAATGCGAGTCGAGGCGAACATCATCGCTGATAGCGACGACGGATGGCGAAACGAGCACGTGAGACCACTGCCACCCTGTCTATCTTAGGGGTACGCGAGTCGAGGAACGTCGTCATGGTAGGGATGACGAACGCCGAGACGAGCACGTACACCACTGTCCACCTGTCTTATTGTATGCGAGTCGAGGCGGACGTCATCGCGGAAGCGACGCGGATGCCGAGACAAGCACGTGACACCATGCCACCCTGTCTATCTTAGGGTTACGCGAGTCGATGCAGACGTCGTTGCAGTAGCGACGACTGACGCCGAGACGAGCACGTGACACCACAGTCCCCCCCTGTCTACCACGACGACGGACGCGAGATAAGCACGTGACACAACTGTCACCCTGTCTATCTTAGGGACACGCGAGTCGAGGCGGACGTCATCGTTGTAGCGACGACGAACGCCGAGACAAGCACATGACACCACTGCCCCCTGTCTTATCGTAAACGCAGTCGAGGCGGACGTCGTCGGCAGTAGTAGCGACGACGGTCGCCGAGACGAGCCCGTGACACCAGTGCCACCCTATCTATCTTAGGGTTACGCAGTCGAGGCGAACGTCGGGTGGGTAGCGATGATGGACGCAAGATGAGCACGTGACACCACTGCCACCCTGTCTTATCTTAGGGTTTACGCGAGTCGATGGCAGACGTCATCACGGTTAGCGACACGAACGCCGAGAACGAGCACGAGACAGCACCTGACCACCCTGTCTTATCGTAACGCAGTCGAGGCGGACATCGTCGCGGGTAGCGACGACGGATACCGAGCCAAAGCATGTGACACCATGCACCCTGCGCTATCTAGGGTTACGCGAGTCGAGGCAAACGTCGTCGCGGTAGCGACGACGGACGCCGAGACAGCATGTGACACCACTGTCACCCTGTCTACCGCGAGACGGACGCCGAGACGAGCACGTGACACCACTGTCACCCTCTATATCTTAGGGTCACACGAGTCGAGGCGGACGTCGTCGTGTTAGCGACGTTGAACACCGAGACGAGCACGTGACACCCGTCTATCTTAGGGTTATGCGAGTCGAGGGACGTCGTCGCGGTAGCGACGTTGAACGCTGAGACGAGCACGTGACACCACTGCCGACCACTTCTTAGCGTAACGCAGTCAAGGTTGGACGCGCTGGCGGTAGCGACGACGACGCCTAGACGAGCACGTGGACACCATGCCACCCCTGTCTTATCGTACGCGAGCGAGGCGGACGTCATCGAGTAGCGACGATGGACGCCGAGACGAGCACGTGACACCACTGTTCACCCTTTCTATCTTAGTGTTACGCGAGTGAAGGTGGACGTGTCGCGGTAGGTAGCGACGACGAGGCCGAGTCGAGCACGTGAACCATGCCACCCTGTTCTATCTTAGGGTTGGGTGAGCGAGGCTGGACGTCGTTGCGGTTGCGAGACGGACGCCGAGATGAGCATGTGACCACCACTGCCACCAGTCTATCTTAGGGTTATGCGCGAGTCGAGGCGGACGTCGTCGCGGTAGCGATACGGACACCGAGACCAAGCACGTGACACCACTGTCACCCTGTGTTTCTTAGGGTTTCGCGAGTCAGGTGACTTTCATCGCGGGTAGCACGAACGAACGCCGAGACAAGCACGTGACACCACTGTCACCCTGGGTTTCTTAGGGTTACAGAGTCGAGGTGACGTCGTCACGGTTAGCGACGACGGATGCCGATACGAGCACGTGACACCACTGCCACCCTGTCTATCTTAGGGTATCGCGAGTCGAGGCGGACGTCATCACGGTAGCGACGACGAAACGCCGAGACGAGCACGTGACACCACTGCCACCCTGTCTTATCATTAACGCGAGTCGAGGCGGACGTCATCGTCTGGTATCGACGATGGATGCCGGACAAGCACGTGACACCAATGCCACCCTGTCTATCTTAGGGTTACCGAGTCGAGGGCGGACGTCGTCGCGGGGCGTTACGGCTCGTGGACGCCGAGACGTGCACGTGACACCACTGTCACCCTGTCTACCAGCGACGACGGACGCCGAGACGAGCACGTGACACCACTGTCACCCTGTATATTTAGGTCACGCAGTCGAGGGGACGTCGTCTGTGGCGGTAGCGACGATGAACGCCGAACGAGCACGTGACACCAGTGCCACCCTGTTATCTTAGGGTTTATGCGAGTCGAGGCGGACGTCATCCGCGGAGACGATGACGGATGCCGAGACAAGCACGTGACACCAATGCCACCCTGTCTATCTTAGGGTTACGCGAGTCGAGGCGGACGTCGTCGCGGTAGCGACGATAGTGACGCCGAGACGAGCACGTGACACCACTGTCAACCCTGTATCTACCGCGACGACGAGCCGAGACGAGCACGTGACACCACTTTCACCCTGTATATCTTAGGGTCACGCGAGTCGGCGGACGTCGTGCGGTAGCAACGACGAACGCTGAGACGAGACGTGACAACCACTGCCCACCCTGTCTTAGTGTAACGGAGTCAAGGCGACGTTGTCGCGGTAGCGACGCACGAACGCAAGACGAGCACGTGACACCACAGCCACCCTGTCTTAGCGTAACGAGTCAAGGCGGACGTCGTCGGGTAGCGATGAAGGAGCGCCTAGACGAGCACGTAGAAAACGCCACCCTGTCTTTATCGTAACGCGAGTCGGGAGCGACGTCGTCGTGGTAGCGACTGATGGACGTCCGCAGACGAGCACGTGACACCACTGTCACCCTTTCTATCTTAGTGTTACGCAGTCGAGGAGCGGACGTTATTGCGGTTAGCGACTTTCGGACACACGAGACGAGCACGTGACCACCCACTGTCACCTGGTTTCTTAGGGTTACGGGTAGTCGAGGTGGACGTGCGTTGGTAGCGACGCGGACGCCGAGATGAGCACGTGACACCACTGTCACCCTGTCTATCTGTGTTACGCGAGTCGAGTTGATGTCGTCCCGCGGTAGCGACGACAGACGTCGAGACGAGCACGTGACACCACTGCCGCCCCTGTCTATCCTAGGGTTATGCGAGTCGAGGCGGACGTTGTCGCGGTAGCGACGACAGACGCCGAGACGAGCACGTGACAGCCGCTGCCACCCTGTCTAATCTTAGGTTAGGCGAGTCGAGGCGGATGTCGTTGCGGTTGCGATGACGGACGCTGAGACGAGCACGTGACAACCACTGCCATCCTGTCTATCTTGGTTAACGTTAGTCGAGGTGGACGTCGTCGCGGTAGCGACGACGGACGCCAAGACGAGCACGTGACACCACTGCCACCTGTCTATCTTAGGGTTAGGCAATCGAGGCGGACGTCGTCGCGGGTGCGTGGATACGGTCTCAGTGGGGTGGTTGGTAGCGACGCGGACGCCGAGACAGCAGTTACACCACTGTCCACACTGTCTATCTTAGGGTAACGCGAGTCGAGGCGTACGTTGTCGGCTGGTGCGATGAGGTGCCAGAACAGCACTGACACCACTGTTACCCCTTCTATTGGGTCACGCGAGTCGAGGTGGACATCATCGCGGTAGCGACGAGGATGCTGAGACGAGCACGTGACACCACTGCCCACCTGTCTTTAGCGTAACTTGAGTCGAGGCAGAAATCAAGATCTGGTGGGTAGGGGGTGTTAACACGACGGATGTCTAGACAAGCACGTGACACAATGCCAACCCTTGTCTATCTTAGGGTTACGTCCGCCTCGACTCGCGTAACCCTAAGATAGACAGGGTGGCATTGGTGTCACGTGCTTGTCTCAGCATCCGTCGTCGCTACCGCGATGATGTCTGCCTCGACTCAAGTTACGCTAAGACAAGGTGGCAGTGGTGTCACGTGCTCGTCTCAGCATCCGTCGTCGCTACCGCGATGATGTCCACCTCGACTCGCGTGACCCTAAGATAGACAGGGTAACAGTGGTGTCACGTGCTTGTCTCGGCATCCGTCATCGCTACCGCGACAACGTCCGCCTCGACTCGCGTAACCCTAAGATAGACAGTGTGGCAGTGGTGTAACATGCTCGTCTCGGCGTCCGTCGTCGCTACCGCGACGACGTCCGCCTCGACTTGCCTAACCCTAAGATAGACAGGGTGGCAGTGGTGTCACGTGCTCGTCTTGGCGTCCGTCGTCGCTACCGCGACGACGTCCACCTCGACTAACGTAACCCTAAGATAGACAGGATGGCAGTGGTGTCACGTGCTCGTCTCAGCGTCCGTCATCGCAACCGCAACGACATCCGCCTCGACTCGCCTAACCCTAAGATAGACAGGGTGGCAGCGGTGTCACGTGCTCGTCTCGGCGTCTGTCGTCGCTACCGCGACAACGTCCGCCTCGACTCGCATAACCCTAGGATAGACAGGGCGGCAGTGGTGTCACGTGCTCGTCTCGACGTCTGTCGTCGCTACCGCGACGACATCCACCTCGACTCGCGTAACACTAAGATAGACAGGGTGACAGTGGTGTCACGTGCTCATCTCGGCGTCCGTCGTCGCTACCGCAACGACGTCCACCTCGACTCGCGTAACCCTAAGAAACACAGGGTGACAGTGGTGTCACGTGCTCGTCTCGGTGTCCGAAGTCGCTACCGCAATAACGTCCGCCTCGACTCGCGTAACACTAAGATAGAAAGGGTGACAGTGGTGTCACGTGCTCGTCTCGGCGTCCATCGTCGCTACCACGACGACGTCCGCCTCGACTCGCGTTACGATAAGACAGGGTGGCAGTTTTTTCACGTGCTCGTCTAGGCGTCCTTCATCGCTACCGCGACGACGTCCGCCTTGACTCGCGTTACGCTAAGACAGGGTGGCTGTGGTGTCACGTGCTCGTCTTGGCGTTCGTCGTCGCTACCGCGACAACGTCCGCCTTGACTCGCGTTACACTAAGACAGGGTGGCAGTGGTGTCACGTGCTCGTCTCAGCGTTCGTCGTTGCTACCGCGACGACGTCCGCCTCGACTCGCGTGACCCTAAGATATACAGGGTGACAGTGGTGTCACGTGCTCGTCTCGGCGTCCGTCGTCGCGGTAGACAGGGTGACAGTGGTGTCACGTGCTCGTCTCGGCGTCCATCGTCGCTACCGCGACGACGTCCGCCTCGACTCGCGTAACCCTAAGATAGACAGGGTGGCATTGGTGTCACGTGCTTGTCTCGGCATCCGTCATCGCTACCGCGATGACGTCCGCCTCGACTCGCATAACCCTAAGATAGACAGGGTGGCACTGGTGTCACGTGCTCGTCTCGGCGTTCATCGTCGCTACCGCGACGACGTCCGCCTCGACTTGCGTGACCCTAAGATATACAGGGTGACAGTGGTGTCACGTGCTCGTCTCGGCGTCCGTCGTCGCTGTAGACAGGGTGACAGTGGTGTCACGTGCACGTCTCGGCGTCCATCGTCGCTACCGCGACGACGTCCGCCTCGACTCGCGTAACCCTAAGATAGACAGGGTGGCATTGGTGTCACGTGCTTGTCTCGGCATCCATCGTCGCTACCGCGATGACGTCCGCCTCGACTCGCGTTATGATAAGACAGGGTGGCAGTGGTGTCACGTGCTCGTCTCGGCGTTCGTCGTCGCTACCGTGATGACGTCCGCCTCGACTCGCGTAACCCTAAGATAGACAGGGTGGCAGTGGTGTCACGTGCTCGTCTCGGCATCCGTCGTCGCTACCGTGACGACGTCCACCTCGACTCGCGTAACCCTAAGAAACACAGGGTGACAGTGGTGTCACGTGCTTGTCTCGGCGTTCGTCGTCGCTACCGCGATGAAGTACACCTCGACTCGCGAAACCCTAAGAAACACAGGGTGACAGTGGTGTCACGTGCTTGTCTCGGTGTCCGTAGTCGCTACCGCGACGACGTCCGCCTCGACTCGCCTAACCCTAAGATAGACATGGTGGCAGTGGTGTCACATGCTCATCTCGGCGTCCGTCGTCGCAACCGCAACGACGTCCACCTCGACTCACCCAACCCTAAGATAGACAGGGTGGCAGTGGTGTCACGTGCTCGACTCGGCCTGCGTCGTCGCTACCGCGACGACGTCCGCCTCGACTCGCGTAACACTAAGATAGAAAGGGTGACAGTGGTGTCACGTGCTCGTCTCGGCGTCCATCGTCGCTACTACGATGACGTCCGCCTCGACTCGCGTTACGATAAGACAGGGTGGCAGTGGTGTCACGTGCTCGTCTAGGCGTCCGTCGTCGCTACCGCGATGACGTCCACCTTGACTCGCGTTACGCTAAGACAGGGTGGCAGTGGTGTCACGTGCTCGTCTCAGCGTTCAACGTCGCTACCGCGACGACGTCCGCCTCGACTCGCATAACCCTAAGATAGACAGGGTGTCACGTGCTCGTCTCGGTGTTCAACGTCGCTACCACGACGACGTCCGCCTCGACTCGTGTGACCCTAAGATATAGAGGGTGACAGTGGTGTCACGTGCTCGTCTCGGCGTCCGTCGTCGCGGTAGACAGGGTGACAGTGGTGTCACATGCTCGTCTCGGCGTCCGTCGTCGCTACCGCGACGACGTTTGCCTCGACTCGCGTAACCCTAAGATAGACAGGGTGGCATTGGTGTCACATGCTTGTCTCGGTATCCGTCGTCGCTACCGCGACGATGTCCGCCTCGACTCGCGTTACGATAAGACAGGGTGGCAGTGGTGTCTCGTGCTCGTCTCGGCGTTCGTCGTCGCTACCGTGATGACGTCTGCCTCGACTCGCGTAACCCTAAGATAGACAGGGTGGCAGTGGTGTCACGTGCTCATCTCTGCGTCCATCATCGCTACCGCGACGACGTTCGCCTCGACTCGCGTAACCCTAAGATAGATAGGGTGGCACTGGTGTCACGGGCTCGTCTCGGCGACCGTCGTCGCTACTGCGACGACGTCCGCCTCGACTCGCGTTACGATAAGACAGGGTGGCAGTGGTGTCATGTGCTTGTCTCGGCGTTCGTCGTCGCTACAACGATGACGTCCGCCTCGACTCGCGTGACCCTAAGATAGACAGGGTGACAGTGGTGTCACGTGCTTATCTCGGCGTCCGTCGTCGTGGTAGACAGGGTGACTGTGGTGTCACGTGCTCGTCTCGGCGTCAGTCGTCGCTACTGCAACGACGTCTGCCTCGACTCGCGTAACCCTAAGATAGACAGGGTGGCATTGGTGTCACGTGCTTGTCTCGGCATCCGTCGTCGCTTCCGCGATGACGTCCGCCTCGACTCGCATTACAATAAGACAGGGTGGCAGTGGTGTCACGTGCTCGTCTCGGCGTTCGTCATCCCTACCATGACGACGTCTGCCTCGACTCGCGTACCCCTAAGATAGACAGGGTGGCAGTGGTCTCACGTGCTCGTTTCGCCATCCGTCGTCGCTATCGCGATGATGTTCGCCTCGACTCGCATTACCCTAAGATAGACAGGGTGGCAGTGGTGTCACGTGAACGTCTCGGCATCCGTCGTCGCTACCGCGACGACGTCCGCCTCGACTCGCTTAACCCTAATATAGACTGGGTGGCACTGGTGTCACGTGCTCGTCTCGGCGTCCATCATCGCTACCGCGACGACGTCCGCCTCGACTCGCATTACGATAAAATAGGGTGGCAGTGGTGTCACGTGCTCATCTTGGCGTCCATCGTCGCTACCGCGACGACGTCCGCCTCGACTCGCGTAACCGTAAGATAGACAGGGTGGCAGTGGTGTCACGTGCTCATCTCGGCGTCCGTCTTCGCTACCACGATGACGTCCGCCTCGACTCGCAAAACCCTAAGATAGACAGGGTGGCAGAATGGTCACGTGCTCGTCTAGGCGTCCGTCGTCGCTACCGCGACTACGTCCACCTTGACTCGCGTAACCCTAAGAAACACAAGTTGACAGTGCTATCACGTGCTCGTCTCGGCGTCCGTCGTTGCTACCGCGACGACGTCCGCCTCGACTCGCGTAACCCTAAGATAGACAGGATGGTAGTGGTGTCACATGCTCGTCTCGGCGTCCATCGTCGCAACCGCAATGACGTCCGCCTCGACTCGCCTAACCCTTAGATAGACAGGGTGGCAGTGGTGTCACGTGCTCGTCTCGGCCTCAGTCGTCGCTACCGCGATGACATCCGCTTCGACTCGCCTAACACGAAGATAGAAAGGGTGACAGTGGTGTCATGTGCTCTTCTCGGCGTCCGTCGTCGCTACCACGACGACATCTGCCTCGACTCGCGTTATGATAAGATAGGGTGGCACTGATGTCACGTGCTCGTCTCGGCGTCCGTCGTCGCTACCGCAACCACGTCTGCCTTGACTCGCATTACGCTAAGACAGGGTGGCAGTGGTGTCACGTGCTCGTCTTGGCGTTCGCCGTCGATACCGCGACGACGTCCGCCTTGACTCACGTTACGCTAAGACAGGGTGGCAGTGGTGTCACGTGCTCATCTCGGCGTTCGTGATCGCTACCGCGTCGACGTCCGCCTCGACTCGCATAACCCTAAGATAGACAGGGTGGCAGTGGTGTCACGTGCTCGTCTCGGTGTTCATCATCGCTACCGCGATGACGTCCGCCTCGACTCGCATGACCCTAAGATAGATAGGATGACAGTGGTGTCACGTGCTCGTCTCAGCGTCCGTCATCGCGGTAGACAGGGTGACAGTGGTGTCACATGCTCGTCTCGGCGTCCGTCGTCGCTACCGCGACGATGTCTGCCTCGACTCGCGTAAACCTATGAAAGACAGGGTGGCATTGGTGTCACGTGCTTGTCTCGGCATCCGTCATCCCTACCGCGAAGATGTCCGCCTCGACTCGAGTTACGCTAAGACAGGGTGGCAGTGGTGTCACGTGCTCGTCTCGGCGTCCATCGTCGCTACCGCGACGATGTCCGCCTCGACTCGCGTGACCCTAAGATAGACAGGGTGACAGTGGTGTCACGTGCTCGTCTCGACATCCGTCGTCGCTACTGCGACGACGTCTGCCTCGACTCGCGTAACCCTAAGATAGACAGGGTGGCAGTGCTGTCACGTGCTTGTCTCGGAGTCCGTCGTCGCTACCGCGACGACGTCCGCCTCGACTCGCGTAACCCTAAGATAGACAGGGTGGAAGTGGTGTCATGTGCTCGTCGCGGCGTCCGTCGTCGCTACCGTAACGACGTCCACCTCGACTCGCGTAACCCTAAGAAACACAAGGTGACAGTGGTGTCACGTGCTCGTCTCGGCTCGACTCGCGTTACCCTAAGATAGACAAGGTGGCAGTGGTATCACGTGAACGTCTCGGCGTCCGTCGTCGCTACCACGACGACGTCCGCCCGACTCGAGAACCCCTAATATAGACGGGTGGCATTGGTGTGCTGTAACGTTGCTTGTCTCGGCATCCGTCTGTGCTACCGCGATGACGTCCGCGGCGACTCGCGTTAACATAGGACAGGGTGGAGAGTGTGAGTGGTGTGTCACGTGTCTGCGGCGTCCGTCGTCGCTACGCGAGCGATGGTCCGCCTTGAACTCGCGTAACCCTAAGTAGAAGAGGTGGCCAGTGGTGTCACGTGCTCGTCTCGGCGTCCGTCGTCGGTACCGCCCGATGATGTCCGCCTCGATCTCGAGTTACGAAAGACAGGGTGGCAGTGGTTGGGTTTGTCACGTGCTCGTCTGGCGTTCGGCGGTAGATACCTGTGAAGACTCCGCCTTGACTCGCGTTACGACTAAGACGGGTGGCTGTGGTATCACGTGCTATCTCAGGCATCGTCGTGCACCGCGACGACGTCCGCCTCATGCGACTCGCATAACCTAAGATGACAGGGGTGCAGTGGTTGTCACGGGGTCCGTATCGGTGCGTCGTTCGCTACCGCGACGATGCTGCGCCTCGATTGCGTGACCACTAAGATAGACAGGTGACAGTGGGCTCACGTTGATCTCTAGGGAATCCGTCGTGCGCTGGGGGGGGTAGGGTAGAAGGGGTGACAGTGGTGTCACATGCTCGTCTCGGCGTCCGTCGTCGCTACCGCGACAACGTCCGCCTCGACTCACGTAACCCTAAGATAGACAGGGTGGCATTGGTGTCACGTGCTTGTCTCAGCATCCGTCGTCGCTACCGCGATGATGTCCGCCTCGACTCGCGTGACCCTAAGATAGACAGGGTAACAGTGGTGTCACGTGCTTGTCTCGGCATCCGTCATCGCTACCGCGACAAAGTCCGCCTCGACTCGCGTAACCCTAAGATAGACAGGGTGGCAGTGGTGTCACGTGCTCGTCTCGGCGTCCGTCGTCGCTAACGTGACGACGTCAGCCTCGACTTGCCTAACCCTAAGACAGACAGGGTGGCAGTGGTGTCACGTGCTCGTCTCGGCATCCGTCGTCGCTACCGCGACGACGTCCACCTCGACTAACGTAACACTAAGATAGACAGGATGGCAGTGGTGTCACGTGCTCGTCTCAGCGTCCGTCGTCGCAACCGCAACGACATCCGCCTCAACTCGCCTAACCCTAAGATAGACAGGGTGGCAGTGGTGTCACGTGCTCGTCTCGGCGTCTGTCGTCGCTACCGCGACAATGTCCGCCTCGACTCGCATAACCCTAGGATAGACAGGGTGGCAGTGGTGTCACGTGCTCGTCTCGACGTCCGTCGTCGCTACCGCGACGACATCCACCTCGACTCGCGTAACACTAAGATAGACGGGGTGACAGGGGTGTCACGTGCTCATCTCGGCGTCCGTCGTCGCTACCGCAACGACGTCCACCTCGACTCACGTAACCCTAAGAAACAAAGGGTGACAGTGGTGTCACGTGCTCGTCTCGGTGTCCGAAGTCGCTACCGCAATGACGTCCGCCTCGACTCGCGTAACACTAAGATAGAAAGGGTGACAGTGGTGTCACGTGCTCGTCTCGGCGTCCATCGTCGCTACCACGACGACGTCCGCCTCGACTCGCGTTACGATAAGACAGGGTGGCAGTTTTTTCACGTGCTCGTCTAGGCGTCCTTCATCGCTACCGCGACGACGTCCGCCTTGACTCGCGCTACGCTAAGACAGGGTGGCAGTGGTGTCACGTGCTCGTCTTGGCGTTCGTCGTCGCTACCGCGACGACGTCCGCCTTGACTCGCGTTACACTAAGACAGGGTGGCAGTGGTGTCACGTGCTCGTCTCAGCGTTCGTCGTCGCTACCGCGACGACGTCCGCCTCGACTCGCATAACCCAAAGATAGACAGGGTGGCACTGGTGTCACGTGCTCGTCTCGGCGTTCATCGTCGCTACCGCGACGATGTCCGCCTCGACTCGCGTGACCCTAAGATATACAGGGTGACAGTGGTGTCACGTGCTCGTCTCGGCGTCCATCGTCGCTACCGCGATGACGTCCGCCTCGACTCGCGTAACCCTAAGATAGACAGGGTGGCATTGGTGTCACGTGCTTGTCTCGGCATCCGTCGTCTCTACCGCGATGACGTCCGCCTCGACTCGCGTTACGATAAGACAGGGAGGCAGTGGTGTCACGTGCTCGTCTCGGCGTTCGTCGTCGCTACCGTGATGACGTCCGCCTCGACTCGCGTAACCCTAAGATAGACAGGGTGACAGTGGTGTCACGTGCTCATCTCGATGTCCGTCGTCGCTACAACGACGACGTTCACCTCAACTCGTGTAACCCTAAGATAGACAGGGTGGCACTGGTGTCACGTGCTCGTCTCGGCATCCGTCGTCACTACCGGGACGACGTCCACCTCGACTCGCGTAACCCTAAGAAACACAGGGTGACAGTGGTGTCACGTTCTCGTCTCGGCGTCCGTCGTCGCTACCACGACGAAGTCCACCTCGACTCGTGTAACCCTAAGAAACACAGGGTGACAGTGGTGTCACGTGCTCGTCTCGGTGTCCGTAGTCGCTACCGCGACGACGTCCGCCTCGACTCGCCTAACCCTATGATAGATATGGTGGCAGTGGTGTCACATGCTCATCTCGGCGTCCGTCGTCGCAACCGCAACGACGTCCGCCTCGACTCGCCCAACCCTAAGATAGACAGGGTGGCAGTGGTGTCACGTGCTCGACTCGGCCTGCGTCGTCGCTACCGCGACGATGTCTGCCTCGACTCGCGTAACACTAAGATAGAAAGGGTGACAGTGGTGTCACGTGCTCGTCTCGGCGTCCATCGTCGCTACTACGATGACGTCCGCCTCGACTCGCGTTACGATAAGACAGGGTGGCAGTGGTGTCACGTGCTCGTCTAGGCGTCCGTCGTCGCCACCGCGATGACGTCCACCTTGACTCGCGTTACGCTAAGACAGGGTGGCAGTGGTGTCACGTGCTCGTCTCAGCGTTCAACGTCGCTACCGCGACGACGTCCGCCTCGACTCGCATAACCCTAACATAGACAGGGTGGCACTGGTGTCACGTGCTCGTCTCGGCGTCCGTCGTTGCGGTAGACAGGGTGACAGTGGTGTCACATGCTCGTCTCGGCGTCCGTCGTCGCTACCGCGACGACGTCTGCCTCGACTCGCGTAACCCTAAGATAGACAGGGTGGCATTGGTGTCACATGCTTGTCTCGGTATCCGTCGTCGCTACCGCGACGATGTCCGCCTCGACTCAGGTTACGATAAGACAGGGTGGCAGTGGTGTCTCGTGCTCGTCTCGGTGTTCGTCGTCGCTACCGTGATGACGTCCGCCTCGACTCGCGTAACCCTAAGACAGGGTGGCAGTGGTGTCACGTGCTCGTCTCGGCGTCCGTCGTCGCTACCGCGACGACGTCCACCTCGACTCGCGTAACCCTAAGATAGACAGGGTGGCTCTGGTGTCACATGCTCGTCTCAGCATCCGTCGTCGCTACCGTGACGACGTCCACCTCGACTCGCGTAACCCTAAGAAACATAGGGTGACAGTGGTGTCAGGTGCTCGTCTCGGTGTCTGTCGTCACTACCGCGACGAAGTCCACCTCGACTCGCGTAACCCTAAGAAACACAGGGTGACAGTGGTGTCACGTGCTCGTCTCGGTGTCTGTAGTCGCTACCGCGATGACGTCCGCCTCCACTCGCCTAACCCTAAGATAGACGGGGTGGAAGTGGTGTCACATGCTCGTCTCGGCGTCCGTCGTCGCAACCGCAACGACGTCCGCCTCGACTCGGCCAACCCTAAGATAGACAGGGTGGCAGTGGTGTCACGTGCTCGTCTCGGCCTCCGTCGTCGCTACCGCGACAACGTCCGCCTCGACTCGCGTAACTCTAAGATAGAAAGGGTGACAGTGGTGTCACGTGCTCGTCTCGGCGTCCATCGTCGCTACCACGACGACGTGCGCCTCAACTCGCGTTACGATAAGACAGGGTGGCAGTGGTGTCATGTGCTCGTCTAGGCGTCCGTGGTCGCTACCGTGATGACGTCCGCCTTGACTCGCGTTACGCTAAGACAGGGTGGCAGTGGTGTCACGTAATTGTCTTGGCGTTCGTCGTCGCTACCGCGACGACATCCGCCTTGACTCGCGTTACGCTAAGACAGGGTGGCAATGGTGTCACGTGCTCGTCTCAGCGTTCGTCGTCGTTACCGCGATGACATCCGCCTTGACTCGCATAACCCTAAGATAGACAGGGTGGCAGTGGTGTCACGTGCTCGTCTCGGCATTCATCATCGCTACCGCGACGATGTCCGCCTCGACTCGCGTGACCCTAAGATATACAGGGTGACAGTCGTGTCACGTGCTCGTCACGGCGTCCGTCGTCGCGGTTGACAGGGTGATAGTGGTGTCACGTGCTCGTCTCGTCGTTCGTCGTCGCTACCGTGATGACGTCCGCCTCGACTCGTGTAACCCTAAGATAGACAGGGTGGCAGTGGTGTCACGTGCTCGTCTCGGCGTCCGTCGTCGCTACCACGACGACGTTCACCTCGACTCATGTAACCCTAAGATAGACAGGTTGGCACTGGTGTCAGGTGCTCGTCTCGGCATCCGTCATCGTTACCGTGACGACGTCCACCTCGACTCGCGTAACCCTAAGAAACACAGGGTGACGTCTCGGCGTCCGTTGTCGCTACCGCGATGAAGTCCACCTCGACTCGCGTAACCCTAAGAAACACAGGGTGACAGTGGTGTCACGTGCTCGTCTCGGTGTCCGTAGTCGCTACCGCGACGACGTCCGCCTAGACTCGCCTAACCCTAAGATAGACATGGTGGCAGTGGTGTCACATGCTCGTCTCGGCGTCCGTCGTCGCAACCGCAACGACGTCCGCCTCAACTCGCCCAACCCTAAGATAGACAGGGTGGCAGTGGTGTCACGTGCTCGACTCGGCCTCCGTCGTCGCTACCGCAACGACGTCCGCCTCGACTCGCGTAACACTAAGATAGAAAGGGTGACAGTGGTGTCACTTGCTCGTCTCGGCGTCCATCGTCGCTACTACGATGACGTCCGCCTCGACTCGCGTTACGATAAGACAGGGTGGCAGTGGTGTCACGTGCTCATCTAGGCGTCCGTCGTCGCTACCGCGATGACGTCCACCTTGACTCGCGTTACGCTAAGACAGGGTGGCAGTGGTGTCACGTGCTCGTCTCAGCGTTCGACGTCGCAAAACCCAACCCGCCGCCTGAAAACCGGCCCAACCCTCCGCCGAAGTCCCCCCCCCCGTACCGACCACATGCCACCCTCATTAGCCCAACAGGCTATGCGCTCAACGCCCGCTTCCTCAAGGTCCTCACTCCCGGCACCCCGGATCCCCCCGAGCTAGTCCCCGTTATAAGTGGGAGAATCTGCCGCCCCAGGAACCCCTGTGATAAGGGAGGGCAGTGGTAGGGGGAGTAGGTGAATCGTGGCGAGGACCCTATCCACGACGACGTCCGCCTCGACTCGCATAACCCTAAAAACATACAGGGTGACGTGGTGTCACGTGCTCGTCTCGGCATGCCGTCGTCGCGGTAGACAGGGGGACAGTGGTGTCACATGCTCGTCTCGGCTTCCGTCGTCGCTACACCCGCACGCCGCATACATCGATCCTTCCTCCCCTCGGTAACCCTAAAAGACAGGGTGGCATTGGTGTCACATGCTTGGCTCGGTATCCGTCGTCGCTACCGCGATGATGTCCGCCTCGACTCACGTTACGATAAGACAGGGTGGCAGTGGTGTCACGTGCTCGTCTCGGCGTTCGTTGTCGCTACCGTGATGACTTCCGCCTCGACTCGCGTAACCCTAAGATAGACAGGGTGACAATGGTGTCACGTGCTCATCTCGGCGTCTGTCGTCGCTACCGCGACGACGTCCGCCTCGACTCGCGTAACCCTATGATAGGCAGGGTGGCAGTGGTGTCACGTGCTCGTCTCGGCGTCCGTCGTCGCAACCGTGACGACGTCTGCCTCGACTATCCTAACCCTAATATAGACAGGGTGGCAGTGGTGTCACGTGCTCGTCTTGGCGTCCGTCGTCGCTATCGCGAGGACGTCCGCCTCGACTCGCGTTGCGCTAAGACAGGGTGGCAGTGGTGTCACGTGCTTGTCTTGACGTCGTCACACATGTCCCGCTCGACTCGCGTTGCGCTAAGACAGGGTGGCTGTGTTGTCACGTGCTCGTCTTGACGTCCGTCGTCGCTACCGCGATGACGTCCGCCTTGTCTCGCATTACGCTAAGACAGGGTGGCAGTGGTGTCACGTGCTTGTCTCGGCGTCCGTCATCGCTACCGCGACAACATCCGCCTCGACTCACGCAACCATAAGATAGACAGGGTGGCAGTGGTGTCATGTGCTCGTCTCAGCATTCTTCGTCGCTACCGTGATGACGTCCACCTCGACTCGCATGACCCTAAGATAGACAGGGTGACAGTGGTGTCACGTGCTCGTCTCGGAGTCCGTCGTCCCTACCGCGACGACGTCCGCCTCGACTCATGTAACCCTAAGATAGACAGGATGGCAGTGGTGTCACGTGCTTGTCCCGGAGTCTGTCGTCGCTACCACGATGACGTCCGCCTCGACTCGCGTTACGCTAAGACAGGGTGGCAGTGGTGTCACGTGCTCGTCTCGGCGTCTGTCGTCGCTACCGCGACGATGTTCGCCTCAACTCGCGTAACCCTAAGACAGACAGGGTGGCACTGGTGTCACGGGCCCGTCTCGGCGTCCGTCGTCGCTACCGCGACGATGTCTGACTCGACTCGCGTTACAGTAAGACAGGGTGGCAGTGGTGTCACGTGCTCGTCTTGGTGTCCGTCGTCGTGGTAGATAGGGTGACAGTGGTGTCACATGCTCGTCTCGGCGTCCATCGTCGGTAGCGCGACGACGTCCGCCTCGACTCGCGTGACCCTAAGATAGACAGGGTGGCAGTGGTGTCACGTGCTCGTCTTGGCGTCTGTCGTCGCTACCGCGACAACGTCCGGCTCGACTCGCATAACCCTAAGATAGACAGGGTGGCAATGGTGTCACGTGCTCGTCTCGGCGTCCGTCGTCGCTACCGCGACGACGTCCACCTCTGCTCGCGTAACCCTAAGAAACACAGGGTGACAGTGGTGTCACGTGCTCGTCTCGGTGTCTGTCGTCGCTACTGCGACGATGTCCGCCTCGACTGACGTAACCCTGAAATAGAAAGGATGGCAGTGGTGTCACGTGCTCGTCTCGGCGTCCATCGTCGCAACCGCGACGACATCCGCCTCGACTCGCCTAACCCTAAGATAGACAGGGTGGCAGTGGTGTCACGTGCTCGTCTCGGTGTCCGTCGTCGCTACCACGATGACGTCCGCCTTGACTCATGTTACGCTAAGACAGGGTGGCAGTGGTTTCATCTGCTTGTCTTGGCGTTCGTCGTCGCTACCGCGATGACGTCCGCCTTGACTCGCCTTACACTAAGACAGGCTGGCAGTGGTGTCACGTGCTCGTCTCGGCGTTCATTGTTGCTACCGCGACGATGTCCGCCTTGACTCGCGTTACGCTAAGACAGGGTGGAAGTGTTGTCACGTGCTCGTCTCGGCGTCCGTCGTCGCTACCGTGACGATGTCTGCCTTGACTCGCGCAACCCTAAGATAGATAGCGTGGCAGTGGTTTCACGTGCTCGTCTTGGTGTCCATCGTCGCTACCGCGACGACTTCCGCCTCGACTAGCCTAACCCTAAGATAGACAGGGTGGCTGTGGTGTCACGTGCTCGTCTCGGCGTCCGTTGTCGCTACCATGACGACGTCCGCCTCGACTCGCGTTACGATATGACAGGGTGGCAGTGGTGTCACGTGCTCTTCTCGGTGTTCGTCGTTGCTACCGCAATGACGTCCACCTCGACTCGCGTAACCCTAAGATAGACAGGATGGTAGTGGTGTCACGTGCTCGTCTCGGCGTCCGTCGTCGCAACCGCAACGACATCTGCCTCGACTCGCCTAACCCTAAGATAGACAGGGTGGCAGTGGTGCCACTTGCTCATCTCGGCCTTCGTCGTCGCTACCGCGACGACGTCCGCCTCGACTCGCATAACACTAAGATAGAAAGGGTGACAGTGGTGTCACGTGCTCGTCACGGCGTCCGTCGTCGCGGTAGACAGGGTGACAGGGGTGTCACGTGCTTGTCTCGGCGTCCGTCGTCGCTACCGCGATGACGTCCGCCTCGACTCGCGTAACCCTAGGATAGATAGGGTGACAGTGGTGTCACATGCTCGTCTCGGTGTCTGTCATTGCTACCACGACGACGTCCGCCTTGACTCGCGTTATGAAAAGACAGGGTGGCAGTGGTGTCACATGCTCGTCTACGCGTCCGTCGTCGCTACCGCGACGACGTCCGCTTTGACTCGCGTTACACTAAGACAGGGTGGCAGTGGTGTCACGAGCTCGTCTTGGTGTTCGTCGTCGCTACCGCAATGATATCCGCCTTGACTCGCGTTACGCTAAGACAGGGTGGCAGTGGTGTCACATGCTCGTCTCAGCGTTCGTCGTCGTTACCATGATGACGTCCGCCTCGACTCGCATAACCCAAAGATAGGCTGGGTGGCCGTGGTGTCACGTGCTCGTCTCGGCGTCCGTCGTAGCTACTGCGATGACGACCCCCTCGACTCGCGTAACCCTAAGATAGACAGGGTGGCAGTGGTGTAACGTGCTTGTCTCGGCGTCAGTCGTCGCTACCATGACGACGTTCGCCTCGACTCGCATTACACTAAGACAGGGAGGCACGGGTGTCACGGGCTCATCTCGGCGTCCTTCGTCGCTATCGCGAGGACGTCAGCCTCGTCTCACGTAACCCTATGATAGACAGGGTGGCAGTGGTGTCACGTGCTCGTCTTGGCGTCCGTCGTCGCTATCGCGAGGACGTCCGCCTCGACTCGCATTGCGCTAAAACAGGGTGGCATTGGTGTCACGTGCTTGTCTTGACGTCGTCACGCATGTCCCCCTCGACTCGCATTGCGCTAAGACAGGGTGGCAGTGGTGTCACGTGCTCGTCTTGACGTCCGTCGTCGCTACCGCGATGACGTCCGCCTTGACTCGCATTACGCTAAGACAGGGCGGCAGTGGTGTCACGTGCTCATCTCGGCGTCCGTCATCGCTACCGCGACAATGTCCGCCTCGACTCGCGCAACCATAAGATAGACAGGGTGGCAGTGGTGTCACGTGCTCGTCTCAGCATTCTTCGTCGCTACCGTGACGACGTCCACCTCGACTCTCGTGACCCTGAGATAGACAGGGTGACAGTGGTGTCACGTGCTTGTCTCGGAGTCTGTCGTCCCTACCGCGACGACGTCCGCCTCGACTCATGTAACCCTAAGATAGACAGGATGGCAGTGGTGTCACGTGCTCGTCTCGGAGTCAGTCGTCGCTACCACGATGACGTCCGCCTCGACTCGCGTTACGCTAAGACAGGGTGGCAGTGGTGTCACGTGCTCGTCTTGGCGTCCGTCGTCGCTACCGCGACGATGTTCGCCTCGACTCGCGTAACCCTAAGACAGACAGGGTGGCACTGTGGTCACGGGTCCGTCTCGGCGTCCGTCGTCGCTACCACGATGACGTCCGCCTCGACTTGCGTTACAATAAGACAGGGTGGCTGTGGTGTCACGTGCTCGTCTCGGTGTCCGTCGTCGCTACCAAACGATGTCCGCCTCGACTCCCGTTATGCTAAGACAGGGTGGCAGTGGTGTCACGTGCTCGTCTCAGCGTCCGTCGTCGCTACCGCGACAATGTCCGCCTCAACTCGCGTAACTTTTTGATAGGCTGGGTGGCAGTGGTGTCACGTGCTCGTCTCGGCGTCCGTCGTCGCTACCGCGATGACGTCTGCCTCGACTCGCGTGACCCTAAGATAGACAGGGTGACAGAGGTGTCACGTGTCCGTCTCGGCATCCGTCATCGCTACCGCGCCGACGTCCGCCTCGACTCGCGTAACCCTAGGATAGACAGGGTGGCAGTGGTGTCACGTGCTCGTCTTGGCGTTTGTCGTCGCTACCGCGACAACGTCCGGCTCGCACTAGCATAACCCTAAGATAGACAGGGTGGCAATGGTGTCACGTGCTCATCTCGGCGTCCGTCGTCGCTACCGCGACGACGTCCCCTGACTCGGTAACCCTATGAAGGCAGGGTGGCAGTGGTGTACACGTGCTAGTCTCGGCGTCCTCGTCGCAACACGTGACGACGTCTGCCTCGACTATCCTAACCCTAATATAGAAAGGGTGGCAGTGGTGTCAATGGCTCGTCTTGGCGTCCGTCGTCGCTACGATCTCGGGAAGTCCGACCATTGAGTAGCGTTGGCTAAGACAGGGTGCAGTGGTGTCACGTGTTGTCTTGACGTCGTCACACATGTACCGCCTCGATCGAGCGTTGCCGCTAAGAAAGGTGGCTGTGTTGTCAGTGCTGTTTGACGTCCGTCGTCGCTACCGCGATGACGTCCGCCTTGTCCCATTATGCTAAGACAGGGTGGAAGCAGTGGTGTCACGTGCTCTGTCTCGGCCGTCCGTCATCGCTACCGCGACAACATCCGCCTCGACTCACGCAACAAGATAGACAGGGTGGCATTGGTGTCATGTGCTCGTCTCAGCATTCTTCGTCGCTACCGTGATGACGTCCACCTCGACTCGCAATACCCTAAGATAGACAGGGGTGACACAGTGGTGTCACGTGCTCGTCTCGGAGTCGTCGTCCCTACCGCGACGACGTCCGCCTCGACTCATGTAACCCTAAGATAGACAGGATGGCAGTGGTGTCACGTGCTTGTCCCGGAGTCTGTGTCGCTACCACGATGACGTACGCCTGACCTCGGATACGCTAAGACAGGGTGGCAGTGGTGTCACGTGCTCGTCTCGGTGTCTGTCGTCGCTACCGCGACGATGTTCGCCTCAACTCGCGTAACCCTAAGACAGACAGGGTGGCACTGGTGTCACGGGCCCGTCTCGGCGTCCGTCGTCGCTACCGCGACGATGTCTGACTCGACTCGCGTTACTGTAAGACAGGGTGGTAGTGGTGTCACGTGCTCGTCTTGGTGTCCGTCGTCGTGGTAGACAGGGTGACAGTGGTGCCACATGCTCGTCTCGGCGTCCATCGTCGGTAGCGCGACGACGTCCGCCTCGACTCGCGTGACCCTAAGATAGACAGGGTGGCAGTGGTGTCACATGCTCGTCTTGGCGTCTGTCGTCGCTACCGTGACAACGTCCGGCTCGACTCGCATAACCCTAAGATAGACAGGGTGGCAATGGTGTCACGTGCTCGTCTCGGCGTCCGTCGTCGCTACCGCGACGACGTCCACCTCTGCTCGCGTAACCCTAAGAAACACAGGGTGACAGTGGTGTCACGTGCTCGTCTCGGTGTCTGTCGTCGCTACTGCGACGATGTCCGCCTCGACTGACGTAACCCTTAAATAGAAAGGATGGCAGTGGTGTCACGTGCTCGTCTCGGCGTCCGTCGTCGCAACCGCGACGACATCCGCCTCGACTCGCCTAACCCTAAGATAGACAGGGTGGCAGTGGTGTCACGTGCTCGTCTCGGTGTCCGTCGTCGCTACCACGATGACGTCCGCCTTGACTCATGTTACACTAAGACAGGGTGGCAGTGGTGTCATCTGCTTGTCTTGGCGTTCGTCGTCGCTACCGCGATGACGTCCGCCTTGACTCGCCTTACACTAAGACAGGCTGGCAGTGGTGTCACGTGCTCGTCTCGGCGTTCATTGTTGCTACCGCGACGATGTCCGCCTTGACTCGCGTTACGCTAAGACAGGGTGGAAGTGTTGTCACGTGCTCGTCTCGGCGTCCGTCGTCGCTACCGTGACGATGTCTGCCTTGACTCGCGCAACCCTAAGATAGATAGCGTGGCAGTGGTGTCACGTGCTTGTCTTGGTGTCCATCGTCGCTACCGCGACGACTTCCGCCTCGACTAGCCTAACCCTAAGATAGACAGGGTGGCTGTGGTGTCACGTGCTCGTCTCGGCGTCCGTTGTCGCTACCATGACGACGTCCGCCTCGACTCGCGTTACGATATGACAGGGTGGCAGTGGTGTCACGTGCTCTTCTCGGTGTTCGTCGTTGCTACCGCAATGACGTCCACCTCGACTCGCGTAACCCTAAGATAGACAGGATGGTAGTGGTGTCACGTGCTCGTCTCGGCGTCCGTCGTCACAACCGCAACGACATCTGCCTCGACTCGCCTAACCCTAAGATAGACAGGGTGGCAGTGGTGCCACTTGCTCATCTCGGCCTTCGTCGTCGCTACCGCGACGACGTCCGCCTCGACTCGCATAACACTAAGATAGAAAGGGTGACAGTGGTGTCACGTGCTCGTCTCGGCGTCCATTGTCGCTACCACGACGATGTCCGCCTCGACTCGTGTTACGATAAGACGGGGTGGCAGTGGTGTCATGTGCTCGTCTCGGCGTTCGTCGTTGCTATTGCGACGACGTCCGCCTCGACTCGCGTTACGCTAAGACAGGGTGGCAGTGGTGTCACGTGCTCGTCTCGGTGTCCGTCATCGCTACCGCGACGACGTCCACCTCGACTCGCGTAACCCTAAGTTAGACAGGGTGGCAGTGGTGTCACATGCTCGTCTCGGCGTCCGTCGTTGCTACCGCGACGACGTCCGCCTCGACCCGCGTGACCCTAAGATAGATAGGGTGACAGTGCTGTCACGTGCTTGTCTCCCGTTCGTCCTCACTACCGCGATGACGTCCGCCTCGACTCGCGTCACCCTAAGATAGACAGGGTGGCCATGGTGGCACGTGCTTATCTCGGCGTCCGTCGTCGCTACCACGACGATGTCCGCCTCGACTTGCGTAACCCTAAGATAGACAGGCTGACAGTGGTGTCACGTGCTTGTCTCGGCGTCCGTCGTCGCTACCACGATGACGTCTGCCTCGACTCGCGTTACGATAAGATAGGGTGGCAGTGGTGTCACGCGCTCGTCTCGGCGTCCATCGTCGCTACCATGATGACGTCCGCCTTGACTCGCATTATGCTAAGATAGGGTGGCAGTGGTGTCGCGTGCTCGTCTTGCCGTCTGTCGTCGCTACCGCGACGGCGTCCGCCCCGACTCCCGTGACCCTAAGATAGACAGGGTGACAGTGGTGTCACGTGCTCGTCTTGGTGTCCATCGTCGCTACCGCGACGACGTCCGCCCCGAGTCCCGTAACCCTAAGATAAACAGGGTGGCACTGGTGTCACGTGCTCGTCTCGGCATCCGTCGTCGCTACCGTGATGACGTCTGCCTCGACTCGCGTTACGATAAGACAGGGTGGCAGTGGTGTCACGTGCTCGTCTCGGTGTTCGTCATCGCTACCGCGACAACGTCTGCCTCGACTCGCGTGACTCTAAGATAGAATGGGTGACAGTGGTGTCACGTGCTCATCTCGGTGTCCGTCGTCGCTACCGCGACGTCGTCCGCCTTGACTCGCGTGATCCTAAAATAGACAGGGTGGCAGTGGTGTCACGTGCTCGTCTCGGCATCCGTCGTTGCTACCGTGACGATGTCCGCCTCTACTCGCGTAACCCTATGATAGGCAGGGTGGCAGTGGTGTCACGTGCTCGTCTCGGCGTCCGTCGTCGCAACCACGACGACGTCTGCCTCGACTATCCTAACCCTAATATAGACAGGGTGGCAGTGGTGTCACGTGCTCGTCTTGGCGTCCGTCGTCGCTATCGCGAGGACGTCCGCCTCGACTCGCGTTGCTCTAAGACAGGGTGGCAGTGGTGTCACGTGCTTGTCTTGACGTCGTCACACATGTCCCCCTCGACTCGCGTTGCGCTAAGACAGGGTGGCAGTGGTGTCACGTGCTCGTCTTGACGTCCATCGTCGCTACCGCGATGACGTCCGCCTTGACTCGCATTACGCTAAGACAGGGTGGCAGTGGTGTCACGTGCTCATCTCGGCGTCCGTCATCGCTACCGCGACAACATCCGCCTCGACTCGCGCAACCATAAGATGGACAGGGTGGCAGTGGTGTCATGTGCTCGTCTCAGCATTCTTCGTCGCTACCGTGATGACGTCCACCTCGACTCGCATGACCCTAAGATAGAGAAGGTGACAGTGGTGTCACGTGCTTGTCTCGGAGTCCGTCGTCCCTACCGCGACGACGTCCGCCTCGACTCATGTAACCCTAAGATAGACAGGATGGCAGTGGTGTCACGTGCTCGTCTCGGAGTCAGTCGTCGCTACCATGATGACGTCCGCCTCGACTTGCGTTACGCTAAGACAGGGTGGCAGTATTGTCACGTGCTCGTCTCGGCGTCTGTCGTCACTACCGCGACGATGTTCGCCTCAACTCGCGTAACCCTAAGACAGACAGGGTGGCACTAGTGTCACGGGCCCGTCTCGGCGTCCGTCGTCGCTACCGCGATGATGTCTGACTCGACTCGCATTACAATAAGACAGGGTGGCAGTGGTGTCACATGCTCGTCTCGGTGTCCGTCGTCGCTACCGAACGATGTCCGCCTCGACTTGCGTTATGCTAAGACAGGGTGGCAGTGCTGTCACGTGTTCGTCTCGGCGTCCGTCGTCGCTACAGCGACGATGTCCGCCTCGACTCGCGTAACCCTTTGATAGGCAGGGTGGCAGTGGTTTCACGTGCTCGTCTCGGCGTCCGTCGTCGCTACCGCGACGACGTCTGCCTCGACTCGCGTGACCCTAAGATAGACAGGGTGACAGAGGTGTCACGTGCTCGTCTTGGCGTCCGTCGTCGCTACCGCGACGACGTCCGGCTCGACTCGCATAACCCTAAGATAGGCAGGGTGGCAATGGTGTCACGTGATCGTCTCGGCGTCCGTCGTCGCTACCGCGACGACGTCCACCTCTACTCGCGTAACCCTAAGAAACACAGGGTGACAGTGATGTCACGTGCTCGTCTCGGCGTTCGTCGTCGCTACCGCGATGACGTCCGCCTCGACTGATGTAACCCTAAGATAGACAGGATGGCAGTGGTGTCACGTTCTCATCTCATCGTCCGTCGTCGCAACCGCGAGGACATCCGCCTCGACTCGCCTAACCCTAAGATAGACAGGGGGGCAGTGGTGTCACGTGCTTGTCTCGGCGTCCGTCGTCGCTACGACGATGACGTCTGCCTTGAGTCGTGTTACGCTAAGACAGGGTGGCAATGGTGTCATCTGCTTGTCTTGGCGTTCGTCGTCGCTACCGTGATGACGTCCTCCTTGACTCGCGTTACGCTAAGACAGGCTGGCAGTGGTGTCACGTGCTCGTCTCGGCGATCATCGTCGCTACCGCGACGACGTCCGCCTTGACTCGCGTTACACTAAGACAGGGTGGAAGTGGTGTCACGTGCTCGTCTCGGCGTCCGTCGTCGCTACCGTGACGACGTCCGTCTTGACTCGCGCAACCCGAAGATAGACAGCGTGGCAGTGGTGTCACGTGCTCGTCTCGTTGTCCGTCATCGCTACCGCGACGACGTCCGCCTCGACTAGCCTAACCCTAAGATAGAGAGGGTGGCAGTGGTGTCACGTGCTTGTCTCGGCGTCCGTCGTCGCTACCACGACGACGTCCGCCTCGACTCGCGTTACGATAAGACAGGGTGGCAGTGGTGCCACGTGCTCTTCTTGGTGTTCATCGTTGCTACCGCAATGACGTCCACCTCGACTCACGTAACCCTAAGATAGACAGGATGGTAGTGGTGTCACGTGCTTGTCTCGGCGTCCGTCGTCGCAACCGCAACGACATCCGCCTGGACTCGCCTAACCCTAAGATAGACAGGGTGGCAGTGGTGTCACCTGCTCGTCTCGGCCTTCGTCGTCGCTACCGCGACGATGTCCGCCTCGACTCGCATAACACTAAGATAGAAAGGGTGACAGTGGTGTCACGTGCTTGTCTCGGCGTCCGTCGTCGCTACCACGACGACGTCCGCCTCGACTCGCATTACGATAAGACATGGTGGCAGTGGTGTCACGTGCTCGTCTCGGTGTTCGTCATCGCTACCGCGATGGCGTCCACCTCGACTCGTGTAACCCTAAGATAGACACGGTGGCAGTGGTGTCACGTGCTTGTTTCAGCATCCTTCGTCGCTATTGCGACGACATTTGCCTCGACTCGCATTACCCTAAGATAGACAGGGTGGCAGTGGTGTCATGTGCTCATCTCAGCGTCCGTCGTCGCTACCGCGACGACGTCCGCCTCGACTCGCGTAACCCTAAGATAGACAGGGTGACAATGGTGTCACGTGCTCGTCTCGGCGTTCGACGTTGCTATTGCGACGACGTCCGCCTTGACTCGCGTTACGCTAAGACAGGGTGGCAGTGGTGTCACGTGCTCGTCTCGGCGTTCGTCGTCGCTACCGCGACAACGTCCGCCTCGACTCGCGTAACCCTAAGATAGACAGGGTGGCAGTGGTGTCACATGCTCGTCTCGGCGTCCATCGTCGCTACCGCGACGACGTCCCCCTTGACTCGCGTGACCCTAAGATAGACAGGGTGACAGTGGTGTCACATGCTCGTCTCGGCGTTCGTCCTCGCTACCGCGATGACGTCCGCCTCGACTCGCGTCACCCTAAGATAGACAGGGTGGCCGTGGTGTCACGTGCTCATCTCAGCGTCTATCGTCGCTACCACGACGATGTCCGCCTCGACTCGCGTAACCCTAAGATAGACAGGGTGACAGTAGTGTCACGTGCTTGTCTCGGCGTCCGTCGTCGCTACCACGATGACGTCCGCCTCGACTCGCGTTACGATAAGACAGGGTGGCAGTGGTGTCATGCGCTCGTCTCGGCGTCCATCGTCGCTACCGCGACGATGTCCGCCTTGACTCGCGTTACGGTATGACAGGGTGGCAGTGGTGTCACGTGCTCGTCTTGGCGTCCGTCGTCGCTACCACGACGACGTCCGCCTTGACTCGCGTAACCCTAAGATAAACAGGGTGGCACTGGTGTCACGTGCTTGTCTCGGCATCCGTCGTCGCTACCGTGATGACGTCTGCCTCGACTGGCGTTACGATAAGACAGGGTGGCAGTGGTGTCACGTGCTCGTCTCGGCGTCTGTCGTCGCTACCGCGACAACGTCCGCCTCGACTCGCGTGACTCTAAGATAGAATGGGTGACAGTCGTGTCACGTGCTCATCTCGGTGTCCGTCGTCGCTACTGCGACGACGTCCGCCTTGACTCGCGTGACCCTAAGATAAACAGGGTGGCACTGGTGTCACGTGCTCGTCTCGGCATCCGTCGTCGCTACCGTTATGACGTCTGCCTCGACTCGCGTTATGATAAGACAGGGTGGCAGTTGTGTCACGTGCTTGTCTCGGCGTTCGACGTCGCTACCGCGACAATGTCCGCCTCGACTCGCGTGACTCTAAGATAGAATGGGTGACAGAGGTGTCACGTGCTCATCTCGGTGTCCGTCGTCGCTACCGCGACGACGTCCGCCTTGACTCGCGTGACCCTAAAATAGACAGGGTGGCAGTGGTGTCACGTGCTCGTCTCGGCATCCGTCGTCGCTACCGCGACGACGTCCGCCTCGACTCGCGTAACCCTATGATAGGCAGGGTGGCAGTGGTGTCACGTGCTCATCTCGGCGTCCGTCGTCGCAACAGCGATGAAGTTCGCCTCGACTATCCTAACCCTAAGATAGACAGGGTGGCAGTGGTGACATGTGCTCTTCTCGGTGTTCATCGTTGCTACCGCAACGACATCCACCTCGACTCACGTAACCCTAAGATAGACAGCATGGTAGTGGTGTCACGTGCTTGTCTCGGCGTCCATCGTCGCAACCGCAATGACGTCCGCCTCGACTCGCCTAACCCTAAGATAGACAGGGTGGCAGTGGTGTCACGTGCTCGTCTCGGCCTTCGTCGTCGCTACCGTGACGACGTCCGCCTCGACTCGCATAACACTAAGATAGAAAGGTTGACGGTGGTGTCACATGCTCGTCTCGGCGTCCGTCGTCACTACCACGATGACGTCCGCCTCGACTCACGTTACGATAAGACAGGGTGGCAGTGGTCTCACGTGCTCGTCTCGGTGTTCGTCGTCGCTACCGCGACGGCGTCCACCTCGACTCGCGTAACCCTAAGATAGACACGGTGGCAGTGGTGTCACGTGCTTGTTTCGGCATCCTTCGTCGCTATTGCAACGACATTTGCCTCGACTCGCATTACCCTAAGATAGACAGGGTGGCAGTGGTGTCATGTGCTCGTCTCAGCGTCCGTCGTCGCTACCGCGACGACGTTCGCCTCGACTCACGTAACCCTAAGATAGACAGGGTGACAATGGTGTCACGTGCTCGTCTCGGCGTTCGTCGTTGCTATTGCGACGACGTCCGCCTCGACTCGCGTTATGCTAAGACAGGGTGGCAGTGGTGTCACGTGCTCGTCTCGGCGTCCATCGTCGCTACCGCGATGACATCCGCCTCAACTCGCGTAACCCTAAGATAGACAGGGTGGCAGTGGTGTCACATGCTCGTCTCGGCGTCCGTCATCGCTACCGCGACGACGTCCGCCTCGACTCGCGTAACCCTAACATAGACAGAGTGACAGTGGTGTCACGTGCTCGTCTCGGCGTTCGTCCTCGCTACCGCGATGACGTCCGCCTCGACTCACGGCTCCTTAAGATAGACAGGGTGGCCATGGTGTCACGTGCTCATCTCGGCGTCTGTCGTTGCTACCACGATGATGTCCGCCTCGACTCGCGTAACCCTAAGATAGACAGGGTGACAGTGGTGTCACGTGCTCATCTCGGCGTCCGTCGTCGCTACCACGATGACGTCCGCCTCGACTCGCATTACGATAAGACAGGGTGGTAGTGGTGTCACGCGCTTGTCTCGGTGTCCATCGTCGCTACCGTGACGACGTCCGCCTTGACACGCGTTACGCTAAGACATGGTTGCAGTGGTGTCACATGCTCGTCTTGGCGTCCGTCGTCGCTACCGCGACGACGTCCGCCCCGACTCGCGTGACCGTAAGATAGACAGGGTGACAGTGGTGTCACGTGCTCGTCTCGGTGTCCATCGTCGCTACCACGACGACGTCCGCCTCGACTCGCGTAACCCTAAGATAAACAGGGTGGCACTGGTGTCACGTGCTCGTCTCGGCATCCGTCGTCGCTACCGTGATGACGTCTGCCTCCACCCGCGTTACGATAAGACAGGGTGGCAGTGTTGTCACGTCCTCGTCTCGGCGTTCGTCGTCGCTACCGTGACAACGTCCGCCTCGACTCGCGTGACTCTAACATAGACTGGGTGACAGTGGTGTCACGTGCTCGTCTCAGTGTCCGTCGTCGCTACCGCGACGACGTCCACCTTGACTCGCGTGACCCTAAAATAGACAGGGTGGCAGTGGTGTCACGTGATCGTCTCGGCATCCGTCGTCTCGCGTAACCCAAAGATAGACAGGTTGGCAGTGGTGTCACGTGCTCGTCTTGGCGTCCGTCGTTGCTACCACGACGATGTCCGCCTCGACTCGCATAACCCTAAGATAGAAAGGGTGGCAGTGGTTTCACGTGGTCGTCTCGGAGTCCGTCGTCGCTATCGCGACAACGTCCGCCTCGACTCGCGTGACTCTAAGATAGACTGGGTGACAGTGGTGTCACGTGCTCGTCTCCACGTCCGTCGTCGCTACCGCGATGACGTCCGCCTTGACTTGCGTGACCCTAAAATAGACAGGGTGGCAGTGTTGTCACGTGCTTGTCTCGGCATCCGTCGTCGCTACCGCGACGACGTCCTCCTTGACTCACGTAACCCTATGATAGGCAGGGTGGCAGTGGTGTCACGTGCTCGTCTCGGCGTTCGTCGTCGCTACCGCGATGATGTCTGCCTCGACTCGCGTGACCTTAAGATAGACAGGGTGATAGTGGTGTCACGTGCTCGTCTCGGCATCCGTCGTCGCTACCGCGATGACGTCCGCCTCGACTCGCATAACCCTAAGACAGACAGGGTGGCAGTGGTGTCACGTGCTCGTCTTGGCGTCTATCGTCGCTACCGCGACGATGTCCGCCTCTACTCGCATAACCCTAAGATAGACAGGGTGGCAGTGGTGTCACGTGCTCGCCTCGGCGTCCGTCGTCGCTACCGCGATGACGTCCACCTCTACTCGCGTAATCCTAAGAAACACAGGGTGACGGTGGTGTAACGTGCTTGTCTCGGTGTCCGTCGTCGCTACCGCCACAACGTCCGCCTCGACTGACGTAACCCTAAGATAGACAGGATTGCAGTGGTGTCACGTGCTCGTCTCGCCGTCCGTCGTCGCAACCGCGATGACATCTACCTCGACTCGCCTAACCCTAAGATAGACAGGGTGGCAGTGGTGTCACGTGCTCGTCTCGGCGTCCGTCGTCGGTACCGCGATGACGTCTGCCTTGACTCACGTTACGCTAAGACAGGGTGGCAGTGGTGTCATCTGCTCGTCTTGGCGTTCGTCGTCGCTACCGCGATGACGTCCTCCTTGACTCGCGTTACGCTAAGACAGGGTGGAAGTGGTGTCACGTGCTCGTCTCGGCGTCCGTCGTCGCTACCGCGACAACGTCCGCCTTGACTCGCGTAACCCTAAGATAGACAGCATGGCAGTGGTGTCACGTGCTCGTCCCGGCGTCCGTCGTCGCTACCGCGACAACGTCCGCCTCGACTAGCCTAACCCTAAGATAGACAGGGTGGCACTGGTGTCACGTGCTCGTCTCGGCGTCCGTCGTCGCTACCGCGACGACGTCCACCTCGACTCGCGTAACCCTAAGAAACACAGGGTAACAGTGGTGTCACGTGCTCGTCTCGGCGTCCGTTGTCGCTACCACGATGACGTCAGCCTCGACTCGCCTAACGCTAAGATAGACAGGATGGTAGTGGTGTCACGTGCTCGTCTCGGCGTCCATCGTCGCAACTGCAACGACGTCCGCCTCGACTCGCCTAACCCTAAGATAGACAGGGTGGCAGTGGTGTCACATGCTCGTCTCGGCCTCCGTCGTCGCTACCGCGACGACGTCCACCTCGACTCGCATAACACTAAGATAGAAAGGTGACAGTAGTGTCACGTGCTCGTCTCGGCGTTCGTCATCGCTACCGCGACAACGTCCGCCTTGACTCGCGTGACTCTAACATAGACTGGGTTACAGTGGTGTCACGTGCTCGTATCGGTGTCCGTCGTCGCTAGCGCGATGACGTCCGCCTTGACTCGTGTGACCCTAAAATAGACAGGGTGGCAGTGGTATCACGTGCTCGTCTTGGCATCCGTCGTCGCTACCGCGACGACGTCCGCCTCGACTCGCGTAACACTATGATAGGCAGGGTGGCAATGGTGTCACGTGCTCGTCTCGGCGTCCGTCGTCGCTACCGCGATGACGTCTACCTCGACTAGCGTAACCTTAAGATAGACAGGGTGACACTGGTGTCACGTGCACGTCTCGGCATCCGTCGTCTCGCGTAACCCTAAGATAGACAGGGTGGCAGTGGTGTCACGTGCTCGACTTGGCGTCCGTCGTCGCTACCACGATGATGTCCGCCTCGACTAGCATAACCCTAAGATAGACAGGGTGGCAGTGGTGTCACGTGGTCGTCTTGGCGTCCGTGGTCGCTACCGCGACAATGTCTGCCTCGACTCGCGTGACTCTAAGATAGACTGGGTGACAGTGGTGTCACGTGCTCGTCTCTGCGTCCGTCGTCGCAACCGCGATGACGTCCGCCTTGACTCGCGTGACCCAAAAATAGACAGGGTGGCAGTGGTGTCACGTGCTTGTCTCGGCATCCGTCGTCGCTACCGCGACGACATTCGCCTCGAGTCGCGTAACCCTATGATAGGCAGGGTGGCAGTGGCGTCACGTGGTCATCTCGGCGTTCGTCGTCGCTACCGCGATGACGTCTGCCTCGACTTGCATGACCTTAAGATAGACAGGGTGACAGTGGTCTCATGTGCTCGTCTCGGCATCCGTCCTCGCTACCGCGACGATGTCCGCCTCGACTTGCGTAACCCGAAGATAGACAGGGTGGCAGTGGTGTCACGTGCTCGTCTTGGCGTCCGTCGTCGCTACCGCGATGATGTCCGCCTCGACTCGCATAACCCTAAGATAGACAGGGTGGCAGTGGTGTCACGTGCTCGTCTCGGCGTCCGTCGTCGCTACCGCGACGACGTCCACCGCTACTCGCATAAACCTAAGAAACACAGGGTGACGGTGGTGTCACGTGCTCGTCTCGGCGTCCGTCGTTGCTACCGCGACGACGTCTGCCTCGACTGACGTAACCCTAAGATAGACAGGATTGCAGTGGTGTCACGTGCTCGTCTTGGCGTTCGTCGTCGCAACCGCGATGACATCTGCCTCGACTCGCCTAACCCTAAGATAGACAGGTTGGCAGTGGTGTCACGTGCTCGTCTCAGCGTCCGTCGTCGGTACCGCGATGACGTCTGCCCTGACTCACGTTACGCTAAGACAAGGTGGCAGTGGTGTCATCTGCTCATCTTGGCGTTCGTCGTCGCTACCGCGATGACGTCCGCCTTGATTCTCGTTACGCTAAGACAGGGTGGCAGTGGTGTCACGTGCTCATCTCAGCGTTCGTCGTCGCTACAGCGACGACGTCCACCTTGACTCGCGTTACGCTAAGAGAGGGTGGAAGTGGTGTCACGTGCTCGTCTCGGCGTCCGTGGTCGCTACCGCGACAACGTCCGCCTTGACTCGCGTATCCCTAAGATAGACAGCGTGGCAGTGGTGTCACGTGCTCGTCTCGGCGTCCGTCGTCGCTACCGCGACGACGTCCGCCTCGACTAGCCTAACCCTAAGATAGACAGGGTGGCAGTGGTGTCACGTGCTCGTCTCGGCGTCCGTCGTCGCTACCACGACGACGTCCTCCTCGACTCGCGTAACCCTAAAAACACAGGGTGACAGTGGTGTCACATGCTCTTCTCGGCGTCCGTTGTCGCTAAAACGACGACGTCAGCCTCGACTCGCCTAACCCTAAGATAGACAGGATGGTAGTGGTGTCACGTGCTCGTCTCGGCGTCCGTCGTCGCAACTGCAACGACGTCCTCCTTGACTCGCCTAACCCTAAGATAGACAGGGTGGCAGTGGTGTCATGTGCTCGTCTCGGCCTCCGTCGTCGCTACCGCGACGACGTCCGCCTCGACTCGCATAACACTAAGATAGAAAGGGTGACAGTTCTGTCACGTGCTCGTCTCGGCGTTCGTCGTCGCTACCGCGACGACGTCCGCCTTGACTCGCGTGACCCTAAAATAGACAGTGTGGCAGTGGTGTCACGTGCTCGTCTTGGCATCCGTCGTCGCTACCGTGACGACGTCCGCCTTGACTCACGTAACCCTATGATAGGCAGGGTGGCAATGGTGTCACGTGCTCGTCTCGGCGTCCGTCGTCGCTACCGCGACGATGTCTGCCTCGACTAGCGTGACCTTAAGATAGACAGGGTAACAGTGGTGTCACGTGCTCGTCTCGGCATCCGTCGTCTCGCGTAACCCTAAGATAGACAGGGTGCCAGTGGTGTCACGTGCTCGTCTTGGCGTCCGTCGTCGCTACCACGACGATGTCCGCCTCGACTCGGATAACCCTAAGATAGACAGGGAGGCAGTGGTGTCACGTGGTCGTCTCGGCGTCCGTCGTCGCTACCGCGACAATGTCCCCTCGACTCGCGTGACTCTAAGATAGACTGTGTGACAGTGGTGTCATGTGCTTGTCTCGGCGTCCGTCGTCGCTACCGCGATGAAGTCCGCCTTGACTCGCGTGATCCTAAAATAGACAGGGTGGCAGTGGTGTCACATGCTTGTCTCGGCATCCGTCGTCGCTACCGCGATGACGTCCGCCTCGACTCACGTAACCCTATGATAGGCATGGTGGCAGTGGTGTCACGTGCTCGTCTCGGCGTCCGTCGTCGCTACTGCGATGACGTCTGCGTCGACTCGCGTGACCTTAAGATAGACAGGGTGACAGTGGTGTCACGTGCTCGTCTCGGCATCCGTCGTCGCTACCGCGACGGCGCCCGCCTCGACTCGAGTAACCCTAAGATAGACAGGGTGGCAGTGGTGCCACGTGCTTCTCTTGGCGTCCGTCGTCGCTACCGCGACGATGTCCGCCTCGACTCGCATAACCCTAAGATAGACAGGGTGGCAGTGGTGTCACGTGCTCGTCTCGGAGTCAGTCGTCGCGGTCGCGTAACCCGAAGAAACACAGGGTGACGGTGGTGTCACGTGCTCGTCTCGGCGTCCGTCGTCGCTACCGCGACGACATCCGCCTCGACTAACGTAACCTTAAGATAGACAGGATTGCAGTGGCGTCACATGCTCGTCTCGGCGTCCGTCGTCGCAACCGCGATGACATCTGCCTCGACTCGCCTAACCCTAAGATAGACAGGGTGGCAGTGGTGTCAAGTGCTCGTCTCGGCGTCCGTAGTCGCTACCACGATGACGTGTGCCTTGACTCACGTTACGCTAAGACAGGGTGGCAGTGGTGTCATCTGCTCGTCTTGCCGTTCGTCGTCGCTACCGCGATGACGTCCGCCTTGATTGTCGTTACGCTAAGACAGGGTGGCAGTGGTGTCACGTGCTCATCTCGGCGTTCGTTGTCGCTACCGCGACGAGGTCCGCCTTGACTCTCGTTACGCTAAGACAGGGTGGAAGTGGTGTCACGTGCTCGTCTCGGCGTCCGTCGTCGCTACTGCGACAACGTCCACCTAGACTCGCGTAACCCTAAGATAGACAGCGTGGCAGTGGTGTCACGTGCTCATCTCGGCGTCCGTCGTCGCTACCGCGATGACGTCCGCCTTGACTAGCCTAACCCTAATATAGACAGGGTGGCAGTGGTGTCACGTGCTTGTCTCGGCGTCCGTCGTCGCTACCGCGACGATGTCCACCTCGACTCGCGTAACCCTAAGAAACACAGGGTGACAGTGGTGTCACGTGCTCGTCTCGGCGTCCGTTGTCGCTACCACGACGACATCAGCCTCGACTCGCCTAACCCTAAGATAGACAGGATGGTAGTGGTCTCACGAGCTTGTCTCGGCGTCCGTCGTCGCAACTGCAATGACGTCCGCCTCGACTCGCCTAACCCTAAGATAGACAGGGTGGCAGTGGTGTCACGTGCTCGTCTCGGCCTCCATCGTCGCTACCGTGACGACGTCCGCCTCGACTCGCAAAACACAAAGAAAGAAAGGGTGACAGTAGTGTCACGTGCTCGTCTCGGCGTTCGTTGTCGCTACCGCGACTACGTCCGCCTCTACTCGCGTGACTCTAACATAGACTGGGTGACAGTGGTGTCATGTGCTCGTCTCGGTGTCCGTCATCGCTACCACGACGATGTCCGCCTCGACTCGCATAACCCTAAGATAGACAGGGTGGCAGTGGTGTCACGTGGTCGTCTCAGCGTCCGTCGTCGCTACCACGACAAGGTTCGCCTCGACTCGCGTGACTCTAAGATAGACTGGGTGACAGTGGTGTGACGTGCTCGTCTCGGCGTCCGTCGTCGCTACCGCGATGACGTCCGCCTTGACTCGCGTGACCCTAAAATAGACAGGGTGGCAGTGGTGTCACGTGCTTGTCGCGGCATCCGTCGTCGCTACCGCGACGACATCCGCCTCGACTCGCGTAACCCTATGATAGGTAGGGTGGCAGTGGTGTCACGTGCTTGTCTCGGCGTCCGTCGTCGCTACCGCGATGACGTCTGCCTCGACTCGCATGACCTTAAGATAGACAGGGTGACAGTGGTGTCACGTGCTCGTCTCGGCGTTCGTCGTCGCTACCGCGACGACGTCCATCTCTACTCGCGTAACCCTAAGAAACACAGGGTGACGGTGCTGTCACGTGCTCGTCTTGGCATCCGTTGTCGCTACCGCGATGACGTCCGCCTCGACTGACGTTACCCTAAGATAGGCAGGATTGCAGTGGTGTCACGTGCTCGTCTCGGCGTCCGTCGTCGCAACCGCGACGACATCTGCCTCGACTCCCCTAACCCTAAGATAGACTGGGTGGCAGTGGTGTCACGTGCTCGTCTCGGCGTCCGTCGTCGCTACCGCGATGACGTCTGCCTTTACTCACGTTACGCTAAGACAGGGTGGCAGTGGTGTCATCTGCTCGTCTTGGCGTTCGTCGTCGCTACCGCGATGACGTCCGTGGTGTCACGTGCTCGTCTCGACGTCCGTTGTCGCTACCGCGACGACATCCGCCTCGACTCACGTGACCCTAAAATAGACAGGGTGGCAGTGGTGTCACGTGCTCATCTAGTCGTCTGTCGTCACTACCGCGATGACGTCTGCCTCGATTCGCGTCACCCTAAGATAGACAGGGTGATAGTGGTGTCACCTGCTCGTCTCAGCGTCCGTCATCGCTACCGCGATGACGTCCGCCTCGAGTCGCGTGACCCTAAGATAGACAGGGTGACAGTGGTGTCACGTACTCATCTCGGCGTTCATCGTCGCTATTGCGACGATGTCCGCCTCGACTCGCGTTACGCTAAGACAGGGTTGCAGTGGTGTCACGTGCTTGTCTCGGATTTTGTCGTCGCTACCGCGACGACGTCCGCCTCGACTCGCATGACCCTAAGATAGACAGGGTGACAGTGGTGTCACGTGCTCGTCTCGGCGTCTGTCGTCGCTACCGCGACGACGTCCGCCTTGACTCGTGTTATGCTAAGACAGGGTGGCAGTGGAGTCACGTGGTCGTCTTGGCGTCCGTCGTCGCTACCGCAACGACGTCTGCCTCGACTCGCGTGAACCTAAGATAGACAGGGTGATAGTGGTGTCACGTGCTCGTCTCGGCGTCCGTCGTCGCTACCGCGATGACGTCCGCCTCGACTCGCGTAACCCTAAGATAAACAGGGTGGCACTGGTGTCACGTGCTCGTCTCGGCGTCCGACATCGCTACCGTGACGACGTCCGCCTCGACTCGAGTAACCCTAAGATAGACAGCGTGACAATGGTTTCACGTGCTCGTCTCGGCATCCGACGTCGCTACCGTGATGACGTCCACCTCGAATCGCGTAACCCTAAGATAGATGCCGTGACAGTGGTGTCACGTGCTCGTCTCGATGTCCGTCGTCGCTACCGTGACGACGTCCACCTCGACTCGCGTAACCCTAAGATAGACGGGGTCGCAGGGGTGTCACATGCTCGTCTCGGTGTCCGACGTCGCTAGCGAGATGACGTTCGCCTCGACTCGCGTAACCCTAAGATAGACAGGGTCGCAGGGGTGTCACGTGCTCATCTCGGCGTCCGTTGTCGCTATCGCGACGACGTCCGCCTCGACTCCCGTGACCCTAAGATAGACAGGGTGGCAGTGGTGTCACGTGCTCGTCTCGACGTCCGTCGTCGCTACCGCAACGACATCCGCCTCGACTCAAGTGACCCTAAAATAGACAGGATGGCAGTGGTGTCACGTGCTTGTCAAGTCGTCTATCGTCGCTACAGCGACGACGTCTGCCTCGACTCGCGTCACCCTAAGATAGACAGGGTGACAGTGGTGTCACCTGCTCGTCTCGGCGTCCGTCATCGCTACCGCGACGACGTACGCCTCGAGTCGCGTGACCCTAAGATAGACAGGGTGACAGTGGTGTCACGTACTCATCTCGACGTACGTCGTCGCTATTGCGACAACGTCCGCCTCGACTCGTGTTACGATAAGACAGGGTTGCAGTGGTCTCACGTGCTTGTCTCGGTGTTCGTCGTCGCTACCGCGACGACGCCCACCTCGACTCGCGTGACCCTAAGATAGATAGGGTGATAGTGGTGTCACGTGCTTGTCTCGGCGTCTGTCGTCGCTACCGTGACGACGTCCTCCTTCACTCGTGTTACGCTAAGACAGGGTGCCAGTGGTGTCACGTGCTCGTCTTGGCGTCCGTCATCGCTACCGCGACGACATCCGCCTCAACTCGCGTGAACCTAAGATAGACAGGGTGATAGTGGTGTCACGTGGTTGTCTCGGCGTCCGTCGTCGCTACCGCGATGACGTCCGCCTCGACTCGCGTAACCCTAAGATAAACAGGGTGGCACTGGTGTCACGTGCTCGTCTCGGCGTCCGACGTCGCTACCGCGACGACGTCCGCGTCGACTCGAGTAACCCTAAGATAGACTGGGTGGCAGTGGTGTCACATTCTCGTCTCGGTGTCCGTCGTCACTACCGTGACGATGTCCGCCTCGACTCGCGTGACCCTAAGATAGACAGGGTGGCAGTGGTGTCACGTGGTCATCTCGGCGTCCGTCGTCGCTACCGTGACGACGTCCGCCTCGACTCGCGTAACCCTAAGATAAACAGGGTGGCACTGGTCTCACGTGCTCGTCTCGAGATCCGTCGTTGCTACCGCGACGACGTCTGCCTTGACTCGCGTTACGCTAAGACAGGGTGGCAGTGTTGTCACGTGTTCGTCTCGGCGTCCATCGTCGCTACCGCGACGACGTCCGCCTCGACTCGCGTGACCCTCAGATAGACAGGATGACAGTGCTGTCACGTGCTCGTCTCGGCATCCATCATCGCTACCACGATGACGTCCGCCTCGACTCGCGTGACCCTCAGATAGACAGGGTGGCAGTGGTGGTACGTGCTCGTCTCGACGTTCATCGTCGCTACCGCGACGACGTTCGCCTCGACTCACGTAACCCTAGGATTGATAGGGTGAAAGTAGTGTCACGTGCTCGTCTCGGCGTCCGTAGCTGCTACCGCGATGACGTCCGCCTCGACTCGTGTGACGCTAAGATAGACAAGGTGACAGTGGTGTCACCTGCTTGTCTCGGCGTTCGTCGTCGCTATTGCGATGACGTCCGCCTCGACTCACGTTACACTAACATAGGCTTGCAGTGGTGTCACGTGCTCGTCTAGGCGTCCGTCGTCGCTACCGCGATGACGTCCGCCTTGACTCGCGTGACCCTAAAATAGACAGGGTGGCAGTGGTGTCACGTGCTTGTCTCGGCATCCGTCGTCGCTATCGCTACGACATCCGCCTCGACTCGCGTAACCCTATGATAGGTAGGGTGGCAGTGGTGTCACGTGCTTGTCTCGGCGTCCGTCGTCGCTACCGCGATGATGTCTGCCTCGACTCGCGTGACCTTAAGATAGACAGGGTGACAGTGGTGTCACGTGCTCGTCTCGGCGTTCGTCGTCGCTACCGCGACGACGTCCATCTCTACTCGCGTAACCCTAAGAAACACAGGGTGACGGTGGTGTCACGTGCTCGTCTCGGCATCCGTTGTCGCTACCGCGATGACGTCCGCCTCGACTGACGTTACCCTAAGATAGACAGGATTGCAGTGGTGTCACGTGCTTGTCTCGGCGTCCGTCGTCGCAACCGCGACGACATCTGCCTCGACTCCCCTAACCCTAAGATAGACTGAGTGGCAGTGGTGTCACGTGCTCGTCTCGGCGTCCGTCGTCGCAACCGCGATGACGTCTGCCTTGACTCACGTTACGCTAAGACAGGGTGGCAGTGGTGTCATCTGCTCGTCTTGGCGTTCGTCGTCGCTACCGCGATGACGTCCGTGGTGTCACGTGCTCGTCTCGACGTGCGTCGTCGCTACCGCGACGACATCCGCCTCGACTCACGTGACCCTAAAATAGACAGGATGGCAGTGGTGTCACGTGCTCGTCTAGTCGTTTGTCGTCACTACCGCGACGACGTCTGCCTCGATTCGCGTCACCCTAAGATAGACAGGGTGATAGTGGTGTCACCTGCTCGTCTCAGCGTCCGTCATCGCTACCGCGATGATGTCCGCCTCGAGTCGCGTGACCCTAAGATTGACAGGGTGACAGTGGTGTCACGTACTCATCTCGGCGTTCATCGTCGCTATTGCGACGATGTCCGCCTCGACTCGCGTTACGCTAAGACAGGGTTGCGGTGGTGTCACGTGCTTCTCGGATTTTGTCGTCGCTACCGCGACGACGTCCGCCTCGACTCGCATGACCCTAAGATAGACAGGGTGACAGTGGTGTCACGTGCTCGTCTCGGCGTCTGTCGTCGCTACCGCGACGACGTCCGCCTTGACTCGTGTTATGCTAAGACAGGGTGGCAGTGGAGTCACGTGGTCGTCTTGGCGTCCGTCGTCGCTACCGCGACGACGTCCGCCTCGACTCATGTGAACCTAAGATAGACAGGGTGATACTGGTGTCACGTGCTCGTCTCGGCGTCCGTCGTCGCTACCGCGATGACGTCCGCCTTGACTCGCTTAACCCTAAGATAAACAGGGTGCCACTGGTGTCACGTGCTCGTGTCGGCGTCCGACATCGCTACCGCGACGACGTCCGCCTCGACTCGAGTAACCCTAAGATAGACAGCGTGACAATGGTTTTACGTGCTCGTCTCGGCATCCGACGTCGCTACCGTGATGACGTCCACCTCGAATCGCGTAACCCTAAGATAGATGCCGTGACAGTGGTGTCACGTGCTCGTCTCGATGTCCGTCGTCGCTACCGCGACGACGTCCACCTCGACTCGCGTAACCCTAAGATAGACGGGGTAACAGTGGTGTCACGTGCTCGTCTCGGTGTCCGACGTCGCTAGCGAGACGACGTCCGCCTCGACTCGCGTAACCCTAAGTTAGACAGGGTCGCAGGGGTGTCACGTGCTCATCTCGGCGTCCGTTGTAGCTATCGCGACGACGTCCGCCTCGACTCCCGTGACCCTAAGATAGACAGGGTGGCAGTGGTGTCACGTGCTCGTCTCGACGTCCATCGTCGCTACCGCAACGACATCCGCCTCGACTCAAGTGACCCTAAAATAAACAGGATGGCAGTGGTGTCACGTGCTCGTCTAGTCGTCTATCGTCGCTACAGCGACGACGTCTGCCTCGACTCGCGTCACCCTAAGATAGACAGGGTGACAGTGGTGTCACGTGCTCGTCTCGGCATCCATCATCGCTACCACGATGACGTCCGCCTCGACTCGCGTGACCCTCAGATAGACAGGGTGGCAGTGGTGGTACGTGCTCGTCTCGACGTTCATCGTCGCTACCGCGACGACGTTCGCCTCGACTCACTTAACCCTAAGATAGATAGGGTGAAAGTAGTGTCACGTGCTCGTCTCGGCGTCCGTAGCTGCTACCGCGATGACGTCCGCCTCGACTCGCGTGACGCTAAGATAGACAAGGTGACAGTGGTGTCACCTGCTTGTCTCGGCGTTCGTCGTCGCTATTGCGTTGACGTCCGCCTCGACTCGCGTTACACTAACATAGGGTAGCAGTGGTGTCACGTGCTCGTCTAGGCGTCCGTCGTCGCTACCGCGATGACGTCCGCCTTGACTCGCGTGACCCTAAAATAGACAGGGTGGCAGTGGTGTCACGTGCTTGTCTCGGCATCCGTCGTCGCTACCGCGACGACATCCGCCTCGACTCGCGTAACCCTATGATAGGTAGGGTGGCAGTGGTGTCACGTGCTTGTCTCGGCGTCCGTCGTTGCTACCGCGATGACGTCTGCCTCGACTTGCGTGACCTTAAGATAGACAGGGTGACAGTGGTGTCACGTGCTCGTCTCGGCGTTCGTCGTCGCTACCGCGACGACGTCCATCTCTACTCGCGTAACCCTAAGAAACACAGGGTGACGGTGGTGTCACGTGCTCGTCTCGGCATCCGTTGTCGCTACCGCGATGACGTCCGCCTCGACTGACGTTACCCTAAGATAGACAGGATTGCAGTGGTGTCACGTGCTTGTCTCGGCGTCCGTCGTCGCAACCGCGACGACATCTGCCTCGACTCCCCTAACCCTAAGATAGACTGAGTGGCAGTGGTGTCACGTGCTCGTCTCGGCGTCCGTCGTCGCAACCGCGATGACGTCTGCCTTGACTCACGTTACGCTAAGACAGGGTGGCAGTGGTGTCATCTGCTCGTCTTGGCGTTCGTCGTCGCTACCGCGATGACGTCCGTGGTGTCACGTGCTCGTCTCGACGTGCGTCGTCGCTACCGCGACGACATCCGCCTCGACTCACGTGACCCTAAAATAGACAGGATGGCAGTGGTGTCACGTGCTCGTCTAGTCGTTTGTCGTCACTACCGCGACGACGTCTGCCTCGATTCGCGTCACCCTAAGATAGACAGGGTGATAGTGGTGTCACCTGCTCGTCTCAGCGTCCGTCATCGCTACCGCGATGATGTCCGCCTCGAGTCGCGTGACCCTAAGATTGACAGGGTGACAGTGGTGTCACGTACTCATCTCGGCGTTCATCGTCGCTATTGCGACGATGTCCGCCTCGACTCGCGTTACGCTAAGACAGGGTTGCGGTGGTGTCACGTGCTTCTCGGATTTTGTCGTCGCTACCGCGACGACGTCCGCCTCGACTCGCATGACCCTAAGATAGACAGGGTGACAGTGGTGTCACGTGCTCGTCTCGGCATCCATCATCGCTACCACGATGACGTCCGCCTCGACTCGCGTGACCCTCAGATAGACAGGGTGGCAGTGGTGGTACGTGCTCGTCTCGACGTTCATCGTCGCTACCGCGACGACGTTCGCCTCGACTCACTTAACCCTAAGATAGATAGGGTGAAAGTAGTGTCACGTGCTCGTCTCGGCGTCCGTAGCTGCTACCGCGATGACGTCCGCCTCGACTCGCGTGACGCTAAGATAGACAAGGTGACAGTGGTGTCACCTGCTTGTCTCGGCGTTCGTCGTCGCTATTGCGTTGACGTCCGCCTCGACTCGCGTTACACTAACATAGGGTAGCAGTGGTGTCACGTGCTCGTCTAGGCGTCCGTCGTCGCTACCGC